>SNQJ01S0067043.1:0-16091 GCA_010110895.2 Picea sitchensis | reverse complement strand
AATAATCCAAGTGTTATATCAATGTAGAATTATTATCCAATAATGAGAAATAGGAAATGAACAATCACACACATACAATGCACACCAATGTTTTACGTGGAAACCCAAATCGGGAGAAAACCACATAATGCTTTTTCTTATATGTCTAGAATAATTACACTCATTGGAAGCACCAACTTCCTTTGTTTTCTAGTTGCAACTGGAAGGAGGCTCCAACCCCCTAGTTTCTTAGGCTACAACCTAAGGGAAGCTCCAACTCCCCAATTCTCTGGCTACAACCCCCTGTGTTCTCCGGCTACAATCGAAAGGTGGCTACAACCACCTGTCCTTGCCCTGTCCAACCACCCTGAAGTATAAGTGGAATGATGGAACCACTTTCAATATGTCACTGTGAGATATACTATTGTACAACTGTAACAAACTGTACCACTGACCTATATCCAATCTGTACAACTACCCTGTAATCAATCTGTACCTGAAATGAACATGTATCTACAAAAATTACAACTGATACACGACCTGTAGTGTTGCAACCCATGTATGTACGCGCCCTATATGTTATGTAGCCCATGTATGTACACTACCAAAATGTTATGCAACCTGCATATGCCTTCTGAAAACTAGGGTTTCCTTTTCTTGAAAACTTCTGACTTTCTGTAACTTCATTCACATAGATCTGTAACCTATCACTGTATCCAGACTGTAACTATACCATGTGCATGCATCCTCATATATAACCTTTACTCAAGACAAGTATGTCTTTCTCTAGTCATGTGTCATATAGGTATGTGTAATCATGAACAAGTATAATATCCCTCACATGATCTTAGTCATCAACCCCTTTCTAATATTCAATCTCTCAATACATCAACTACTACACAAATACAATCTCTCAACCATGTACCATAAAAACCCTTAGCCATATGCCAAGAAATACAAGATGTGCCTCACAAGAAGTATCAATGATGAATATACCAGCACTGTATTTCTGTAGATCTGACTTATGTAGAAGATCTCATGAAGCCACTAGTCTCTCTAGGGTGAATCCTCAAACATCCATTGCCATTCCTCATGCATACATCAAAATCCAACTATTCATAGAAATAAGACATACCTTTTGAACCAATGTATGGATCTGATGTATCTAAGCACTTTAGACCTTCCTCGGAGCTTGATCTCAGAATCTAGAACCTCTGCATCTTCATCTCTTCAAGTTTCCCTAGATTTGTTGATATTATGGTAGCTTCAGGAGGTATGAACCTCTATTGTGACCTATGATGAGATTAGAATGTTCCGGAAGGAAGCAAAGAAATGAAGGAAACCCTAGACAAGATGTCATCTACAGAAATATAATTAATATGAATTAATTAGTACCCAGAAGGAGAAGTCAGTCCAGGAAATACTGCCAGAATTACTATAAATATAGGGTGCTAGTCTCTCATTATACACACTTCTCAAAATTGCAGAGAGCAGTTTCTGTGCACTGTAGTTCAACAGTTTTGTGCGCAAGTCCTGGGGAATGTGCTGCGCCAATTTTTGGGTGGGAATATCAGATCATCTTGGTTACTTCTTGCTTGGTGCATTAGCCTCTCTTGGCTATTGGATTGCTACCAGGATTCTTTTCTCTGTCAAGGTCAAGGTGCTCGGAGGGTGGCTTCAGCCTATGGTTGGGTGACAAAGGTATTGTCAATGGTAAAACAAGCACAATATTTTATATTATAACAGGTTATGGGCCCACACCTCCTTCATTCAGTCTAAACACTGGAAGGAAGCATAGCCGCTAGGATATTGAGCTCGCTGAGGAACTGTCACTAGGGTTACTAGTAGGAGCAACTTCCAAAGACACTGCCACTAGGGTTACTAGTAGAAGTAGTTGCAGAAACCCTAATCTCAGATATGACACCTTGTGATGGAGCATCTCGCTCAAAAAAAAGATATTCAGATGCACCCTAACTCAACGCACCTTTTGGCTCTCTCAGAAGACAAAAACGATGAAGTTGAAGTTTTGGATCAAGGCATGACCAATTACCAGTCAATCGAAGACATGAATGAAACAATCCGTCTTATACACTACTCAACACTCACTCAAATGATTGAAGATAACATGTGGATAATCGATAGCGTAGCTTCTAGGCACATGACGAGAGATCAAGCCAGACTCTCAAATCTAAATGAGAAGAAGACCTCCTACAAGGTAGAGCTTGGAGACAAAACCACTTACCCCGTGGAAGGATTTGGATAAGCCTCCATCAAAATGAAAATAGGTAACTATGTTCACTTAAGCAATGTTTTATATGTCCTTGGTTTAGAAATTAATCTTTTATTGATATCTTTCCTAGAAGACAAGGGAAACATAATAGCTTTCGTGGATGGAAAGGTGTTATCATGGCATAAAGACTCCAGCATAGAGAATGCTAGGGTTATTGGAAGTTGTGAAGGAAATCTGTATAGACTACTAGAACAAAATGAAGAATCTCTTGTACATAATGAAGTCAACCCCAATGAGCTTTGGCACATAAGGTATGCTCACATTAACTATCAAGCATTACCCTTTCTCAAAAGGATGGTTGAAGGAATACCATAGTTGAAGTATAGACATGAAATAATCTGCAAAGGATGTGCTCTTGGGAAGAATATCATGAAACCATTACCAAGTAGCAACAATAGATCTAAGGAGATTCTAGATCTGATACACTTAGATGTTTGCGGTCTGATGCCAGTAAAATATCTAGGAGGATCTTCTTACTACGTAATCTTTGTAGATGACTATTCAAAAAAGACTTGGCTATATCTACTAAAGATAAAATACGAAGTATTCAACAAGTTTCAAGAATTCAAAGCAGAGATAGAAAACCTCACGAATAAGAAGATCAAGACGCTAAGAACATGGAGGAAAATACACATCAAAGGAATTCGTTTCATTCTACAAATCGGAAGGGATTAGGAGGGAGCTGACTGTTCCTCATAATCCTCAACAAAATGGTGTAGCAGAAAGAAAGAGAAAATCTATTGAAGAGACAGTAAAAGCCTTACTAAATGATCAAGGTCTATCCATGTTCTTATGGGGAGAAGCAACAATGACAGTAATATATGTGCATAAAAGAAGTCCTCATCGTATATTGAAGGACATGACACCAAAAGAAGCTTTCTTAGGTAAGAAACCTAATGTGGAAAATCTAAGAATATTTGGATGTCCTGTTTACTCTCACATTCCCAAGGACAAGAGGAATACACTAGAACCTTCAGGAAAGAAAGGGATATTAGTGGGATACAGTGATTCATCCAAATATTATATAATATATATTCCAGAACAACACAAGATCGAAGTTATCAGAGACGTAACATTCAATGAAAGGATGGATTTCAAGAAATCCATAGAAGAAACTATTGAAGAAGAAGAGATTGAAGAACCTAATGAAGAAATCATAGAAAACAAAAATGATGAAAAGGAACAACCTGATCATCCTATGGAACCATGTGAAAACATTGATTCATATATCGTACCTACAACCAAGAAATGACCAGCTTGGCTTGAAGCCACATTACAAGATGCAGAAAGACTCAAGGTTCCAGAAGGAACATTCAGAAAGAGTAAAAGACCTAAAATATTCTCAAGCTATGCCGCATATATGATGAAGCTTCTAGATGAAGAACCTACCACATTTGAAGAAGCCGTGAAAAAGGGACAATGGAAAGAAACTATGGCGGAAGAACATCAATCCATTATGAAGAATGAAGTATGGGAAATTGTACCAAGACCTAAAGAGAAATCAGTGGTAACTTCAAAATGGGTATATAAGATCAAACATGTAGCAGATGAAAGCCTGGATAAATACAAGACAAGATTTGTAGCTAGAGGGTTCTCCCAGAAGGAGGGAGAAGATTATGACGAAACCTTTGCTCCGGTGGATAGATATACTTCCATCAGAGCTATTATATCTCTTGCCTCTTCCATGGGATGGAACTTACATCAGATGGATGTAAAGACAACTTTCCTCAATGGAGCAATTGAAGAAGAAGTATATATTGAACAACCCCAAGGATTTGGCGTACATTCCAGAGACACTCATGTTTGCAGATTAAAGAAAGCTCTATATGGACTCAAGCAAGCTCCAAGAGTCATGCAGATCCAAACCTTTACTATAAAGTCGTGGACAATGCACTCGTAATCCTACTACTATATGTTGACGATCTATTCATAACAGGTGAAGAATCTCTCATCATCCAGTGCAAGAAGGAATTATCTTCTGAATTTGATATGAAAGATCTAGGTCTCATGCATTATTACTTGGGACTAGAAGTATGGCAGAAGCGTGGTGAAGTATTCCTTGGACAAGGAAAGTACGCAATAAAGATCCTTCAAAAATTTGGAATGATGGAGTGTAAGTCCATGGACACTCCTATGAATGCGGATACACGAAAAGTAAAGGATCCAGATTCTGATCCAGCAGATCCATCTCTATATCAACAACTAATTGGGTCATTGATGTATTTGGTAAATACTCGACCAGAAATTTGCTTTGCTATGAATACACTAAGCTAGTTCCAGGTGGAACCGATACATGAGCATTAGATAGCTGCAAAGCATGTATTAAGATACATTCCTGGAAAAGTAAACTATGGTTTGAGATATACCACATCTAGCGATATACAACTTCATGGATTCACAGACTCATATTGGGCAGGAAGTGTAGAAGACAGAAAGAGCACTTCAGGCATGTGTTTCAGCTTGGGCTCCGCTATGATATCTTGGGGCAGCAGGAAACATAAGTCTATTGCACTCAGCACAACAGAAGCAGAGTATATGGCAACATGTGAAGCATGCATAGAAGCAATATGGTTAAGGAAGTTAATCTCCGATTTATTTGATCAGATTCTAGAATTGACCATAATATATTGTGATAATCAGAGTTGTATAAGATTATCAGAACATCCCGTGTTTCATGAAAGGTCGAAATACATTGAGATCAAATACTAATTTATTCGAGATAAAGTCTAGGAAGGAGAGGTAAAGCTCGAGTATATCCCCACTGATGAGAAGACAATAGATATTTTGACAAAACCTCTATCTAGAATAAAGTTTGAATATTTCCGAGAGAAGATGGGGATTGTGGAAATAACTCCCTTAGTTGAAAGGGAAGAAATGAATCTCCAGGTTGGGAGGGAGAACTGAAAATATTATTGAACACATTTATTTTTTGATTGAAAAATAGTTCAGCTCAGACAGATTATTTCTTGTTCGGAAAGTGGATTGAGATTTCTGACGGACAACGATTTCCCATAGTGGTTAATGTGGGAAATGGTCCAGATTGTTGATGTATCATAGGCAGTGACTTCCCATTGTGGTTAACATGGGGAGTGGTCTAGGGCAGTCTCTCTTCTTGAGGGTTACTCAAGAAGACTGGCCCGCCTCGCCGGACAACAATTTCTCATTGTGGTTAACATGAGGAACAATCCATTTTGAAGACTGAAAGGTTAGTGATAGTAACTGGATTTGTGTGATCGGATGTATCTTAGAGTGCTCTGTGCATGAGATCAAAAGGCTAAGTGCAAGTTGTTGTCTTGTATTGAAGAAGCAAGGAGGAAGGATCTAGCGAGCTGCGCAGATCTTCTGTCCTATGCGAAGTAAGGGTCATTGAAGATTTGTGCTGTAACTGCTTGATCGAGATAATATAAAGAAGACTTTGTGGACATAGCCCCAGGGTGGGGGTGAACCACGGTAACTTTGTGTATAGTTTTTTGTGCTTCGATCTAATGTGGTTGTCTCTTTCTTGGTTAAGTACTTGATGTGATTAAGTAGATCTATTTATGCTCTGTGCTGATGATGTGTGAATGAACGTTAGATATAATATATAAGATGCTTAGTGCTTGATCTATTGAATCTAACCTATATTTCTATGGCTAAGTACTGAATCAACTTTAGTATAAGTATTCACTGCGATGCTCTGTTCTTTCTGCGAAGTGTATTAATGAATGTATGTTAAGGAATAATAGATGCTAAGTGCATTGTAAGCAAGATAATCAAATATCTGTGTCCCAGCTAAGGTTGCAGACATTTGAGTCCTGCAACCACCCCTGACTCTACCTTGGGTGATACTTCATCTGCTTCACAGGTGTTGCCGAAAGGGCTGGTAGTTAGGGTTTTGTTGGTGCGCTCTTGAGCGTTGAACCCTGGGTTTGCCCCTGTGTCAACAAATGGTTCCATTGCTGGGACCTGAAACTGTGATTGCTGGGAACTGAAGAAGAAGAATATTTGTGCGAACTAAGATCTGTGTGTAGATCTGTTGCCTTAGTGTGCAGTATTCTACTTGACCTACAAATCTTTGTGCCGAGAAAAAGAGGTCAGATTTGAAGGGAAAAGGTCAGATCTGTAGAAAAAGAGCTCAGATCTGAAGGGAAAAGGTCAAATCTGCAAGAAAGAGGTTGATACTGAAGAAAATAAGTGTTATCTGAACACTCTATGCTTTAAGAAAAGTAAAAGTGGAAATTTCTGAAGGAAAAAGGTCAGATCTGCAGAAAAGAGGTAAGATCTGTAGGCTTTGTGCTCTGATAACAATAAGAATAGTCAAAAGTTTTTAGATTTGGAAGCTTTGTGCTCTATAGAAGTAAGATAAGTGAAATTTTTTGTTTCTAAAGCATGGATCTAGGTATGTTTGATATATTCTGTCCTAGCTTCAAAACTAGGGCATTAATATATGAAAGAAAGTTTGATATGAATAGATCTGATAAGTATAGTGATAGATATGTTATACCTATACATCGAAGGAATGTCTGGACTAACAAGTGGATGCAGGATCCTAGAAATAATTTTTTGTAGGCTAGCCACCATGATCCTAGTGTGCAGTACAGAAGGAGTTGGGGAACATCTAAATGAAAAAGAGGATTAAGCCTCTGTTATATTTGCAGAAGACCGGGACATCTAGCTAAGGAATGCTCTGGGAGAAGACCTAGTTGCCTCTGTTGTAAGGCTATGGACCATGAAGTATTGGATTTCCCTAGAATGATTGCTAGGCTTGAGAAGATGAATATGGAGCAAGCAAACCCTAAAGGAGATCAAGAGACCAAGATTATAGAAGAAACCCAGAAATAATCAGAAAAGATATCGCTACAGATGAAAGATACCTTGAATGACCACTGACATGTTAGGCTATCAGAGATCTTCAAAGAAAAGGAGTAAATCGAAGCAAGAATAGGGGACTTTGACATTGAATGTACTCTTGATGAAGAAACACAAGTGAACATTATGCCAGAAAGAACTTGGGAAGCTATAGGAAAGCCTGCCATGATCCCTTCCCTAGGAGGAACAAGTTTCTTCAGAGGAAAGCTAGTAAACCTATGTGGAAGGCTCGCTCGGATACCTATGACTGTCAATGGAAATTCAATAGAGGAAGACTTTGAGATCATTAAATTTTTTGAAGACAACGCCCCATTTACCATGCTCATAGGAAAACCTTTAATTTATAGAGAACAAGCCAGACGAAAAGAGGAAGAATTTTTTTTGGAAAAGAAGAAGCAAGAGTTAAAAGACTTTATGACTAGAAGGATAGCACACTTGATTGAAGAACAGAAGAGCAGATTGCTGATATTTAATATTAGCAACTCTGATGTTGAAGCTAAGAGAACACTGGAGGATCCGCAGAAGATCGAGTTACCTATTTTTGATGCAGAAGAAGTATTATCAAGGAACCCTAGGAAAGACTCTCAACAAAGGGAATTAACTAATACCACAGAAGATAAACATCAGAATGGTAAAATAATTATTGAGACAATGCTCACTGGGAAGAAGGCTAGGAAGTTAAGAAAGAAAAGGGCTAATACTGTAACTTAGATTACAAGAGGTTTTAGAGGACACTTCGCAGCAAGAAGAATTGCAGAATTGGAGCTTCGCTGAGATATCAGAACAATGACATAGAGTACTTCGCCATGATGAAGCAATATAGCCATTGGAACCGATATACCCATTTGACTTCCGCTCCAAACGGATCGAAAATCAGTTATGGGTTACCACTAGACCGTTGGATAGCACCGAAATATATAGAATGGAGTTAATGAAGGCCCCATGTCTGTTGAAAGTAGACTGTTGCTGAGATTTCCTACTTAACCCATCATGCCACGCACCGATAATACTTTTTGCTAACTGAGAATTTGAGCCTGAGATTTACTTACCCTGAGATCATTGCCTTACTATTTACTGTAGTCTCTAAATTCCTTTTGCACCCAAGACAACTGACCCAAGTTTGTATGTTGGATGAGCTCAGTGTTGCTGAGAAATTTTTTGAAGAAGTCCTAATTGATTTAATGACAAAGAGAGTCATGTCAGAACGCAGAATGTCTATAGGTGTACATGCATTGTCCTCGGGCGCACTACTAGCTTCCCCCTCCACTGCTTGAGGGAGCCACTTTTCTGGAGATCGAACCCTTCGAACCACTGGTTGTAAAGTTCTGTACGCTGTGGTACTCCAGTGGCATGAACAAACAGTGGCAGTCCAATGCCCTCTTCCACACTTACTACACTCAGTTGAAGAATGCCATTTAGTCTACACTGCGCATCACACCCAACACACTTCATAGGTTTATACCTTTGATGAAATTCAGCGTAGATCCTCACTTCACCTACATCACAGTGCACGCAGATGAGCATAAACAACAACTCTAGACATATTACAAGCTGACAAAAGATGACTTGGAGGAGATTAATAAGGAATGGTCGACATACCTCCTTGTTGTAGCAGACCCCGTAGAGATGTCCGACGTAGATAGCCTAGAAGCTATGCTGGATACACCAAGACCGTGGAAGAATAAGAAGGATGTGGAAGTTCAAGATATCCACAGTGAATCCACGAAGACTGATTCTCTCTCACCCGCGAAGGGAGGTGATGACAAAGAACTAGGGGGCACAAAAGTTGATCATAACAAAGGCCAGGTCACTCCGCCTAGAGACGAGGAAGATCCCTCCAAGAAAAGGAAGATTACCCCACCCAATCCCTCATCCCAAAAGAAAGCTAAGGCTACCCAGACCACGCTTAAAACTACCCTTACCCCAGATGATTTTGACTTCTTAATTGCCACACTGAATGATGTTTCACTAGAGATCACAGAAAAGGAAGAAGTAAAGCAGGAGGAGCTATTCCGCCGGATCATGGGCGAACTCAAAGAAGTGCAGAAGGCACTCCAGTATAGCCAAGAAGTTTCTACAGTTCCCTTAACAATGGAAATACCAGGAACAGGCGATGAGCCCACTCAATTATGCCAGATCGTCGAGAAAGTCAAACCTCACCTTCAATGAGCTCAAGAAGACATAACGCAAGCCACACAGACTTTGGCACAAGAACATAGCACACATGGAGAACAACAGAGGAAGGAAGAACATGAGCAACTTTCCTTATAAGAAAAGTGGGAGGAGGAAAAAACACAGTTACAGCAGAGCAAGGACCATTTGCTAGCAGAGCAACTTTAAGTACAGGAAAGAGTTCACAAAGCACTGCGCTCTGTGATGATCATAGAAGTGAAGATGGAAGATCATCTCCCACAGCAGGTGACCCAAATGAAAGAAGTAATCCAACAACTTCAATAGCGCATCATGGATCTGGAGCTCCATACTGTACCTGAGACACCCCAAGAGATAAGAGATCTAAGAGAGTCCACTGCTCGAAGTGTAGTCGACCGATTAAAAACCTTGGCTTTGGATTGTAGGCAGCTAAGCACTAGAAGCGCCCAGACTTATGAAACCCTCGCAGAGAATCTAGAATTGCAGACATTGGAGGAATAACTCCACGAAGAAAACTAGCAGGCAGATGTCCAACAAGCGTAGGTGAAGTCCGTGACCCTAGTTGAAAGAATGAAGAGGTTCACAGAACAACGCACAACCCAACAACAAGTACACACATTGCAAAGTAAAGTAATGGAAGTCTCTCAATGACTACAACCACTCCAAGATAAGGCATGCCAATTGTTCGATGAACTTGAAAGCCAGGGAGATGAACTCGAACAGGGTGTCATCACTACAGAACAATGCTTGGAAGGACCGCTCAATGACATAGTAATCTAGGAATTTACTAAACAAGAGGTTTTCACACTGCAACAGGTCAAAGTAGCTCGATCCAAGCTCGAGGCGTTCGAAGCAGAATTGGTCAGACTTGAGTGACTCGGGACGAGTCACAGGTGAGTGTTGGGGGCCTGTTGGCCCTTGACCAAGTTTTGAAGAATACTTGGTCATATTTGACCACTTTTTGGACTGTGACAGCTTGCCAAGGAAGGAGCACAACATGAAGTGGAAAGTAAGGAAGCAAGACCTATTTTTGGGTTCATTTTAGGGTTTTGGGTTGATGTAACGGGAAAGGGATGTCAACCTGTGGGTTTACCCATGCTTAGGCCCATTTTGTAATCTATAAATAGGAAATGTAAATAGAGGAGAATAATAGTAATGTAGACATCTACGTGATGTATGACTGAAATCTTAGTGCTAGTAACTGGATCTGTGTGATTAGATTTATCTTAGAGTGATTTGTGCATGAGATCGGAAAGCTAAGTGCAAGTTGTTGTCTTGTACTAAAGAAGCAAGGAGGAAGGATCTAGCAAGCTACATAGATCTTCTGTCCTATGTGAAGTAAGGGTCATTGAAGCTGTGTGCTGTAACTGTTTGACCGAGATAATATAAAGAAGACTTTGTGGACATAGCCCCAGGGTGGGGGTGAACCACGGTAACTGTGTGTATAATGCTTTGTGCTTCGATCTAATGTGGTTGTCTCTTTCTTGGCTAAGTGCGTTATGTGATTAAGTAGATCTAGTTATTCTCTATGCTGATGATGTGTGAATGAACATTAGATCTAATATATAAGATGCTTAGTGTTTGATCTGTTGAATCTAACCTATATTTCTCTGGCTAATAACTAAATCATCTTTAGTGTAAGTATTCACTGCGATGCTCTGTTCTTTCTACGAAGTGTATTAATGAATGTATGTTAAGGAATAATTGATGCTAAGTGCACTGTAAGAAAGATAATCATAGATCTGTGTCCCAGCTAAGGTTGTAGACATCTGAGTCCTGCAACCACCCCTGCCTCTACCTCGGGTGAGACTTCATCTGCTTCACAGGTGTTACCGAAAGGGACGGTCGTTAGGGTTTTGTTGGTGTACTCTTGGGCGATGAACCCTAGGTATTTCACTGTGCCGACACTCTACCCATTTCAGTTGGTGAGAGCATAAAAACTCTAAGTAGAATTGGCGACCATATTGGGGACACATCTAGGGTTTTTAGGGGATATTTTTTGAGTGCTTTGAATTAGTTTATTTACTGTTTTATGAGTTTCTGTAAGCTTCTGTGTCTTTAAGGGATTCTGTTCTTCCATACCAATACTACCTTCCTTTGCTTGACTGTTGGTTTTCAATTTTTTTTTGAGAATTTACAGAGGTGTACGCGGCCTGTAGTGGGCCTACACGCGTGCATACACGCCCTGCCTTTGGACAACCCACGTACATACGCAGGCTGCTGAAGTGTCAATAGTGTGCCTGTGTTGAGGAGATATTTTTTAAAGAAGAGGCAGTCATCCTCTTCCCTGTCATAAGTCACACTTCTCAGGGGTTTTCTTGATGTAGCCCTGGTCTATGTTATAGCAGTCTGTAGCCTAGGTATGACCTCAACATAGATTTCTTTTTATCAAAGATTTCTAGTGTTTTCTTTATTAGGGTTTTTAGGAAAGTGTGTGATTCTTTTCTGATATACCTGTTTGGTATTGTTAGTGAATCCCTATGATCTTCGATTGGGCCTGACGCCATTTATTGGTCTTGAATTATCGTCATTTTTCTCTTTTTTTCTTTAGAAGAAGATAAAATATTTCATTTTCAAATTTCTTGTTTTGAAGCATAAAACAATAAAAAAAAAATTCATTTCTTTTTTTGGTAAAAGTAGTTCAGGTTAGTTGCTTTATTTACCAAGGAAAAATAAAGTTTTCTTAAGTTCTTTATTTGAATGCTTTGGACATTAAGTAGCTTGTAGTCGAGCGAAATCTTGTTTTAATTTTTTCTTTTCAAATATCTGAGAAAAGTAGTTACGAAAAAGTTTGGTTAAAGAGTTTAAATTGGAAAATTTTTATTTGTGAAGAAGAAGTAGTTTGTTTTTAGTTTTATTTTATGATCTTCTCTTTCATCTCTTAAATAACATCACTGGTTTCACTTTCGTTCCTTTTTACTTAAGATAACCACTGAAATTAACGATTAATTAAAATTTATTAGACTTTGTGTTTGTAGGGTCCATCAATTTAGTCTAGGCTATAGCCTTGATTTAGGATTGGAGAGGAAAATATTCAAGGCTACAAAAACAAACATAAGATTCTGTGCTAGGGAGTGCTTGAAATTCTAGTAAATGTGAAAGTTATCTGGGAGCCCCGTCTAACACAAGGGCTAAACACAAGGTCATGTGTGGAAAGGAAGCGGAGATAACCCCTCCAAAGCCAGACCAAGCGTAGTGTGTAACACACATAGAGGGATTATCTTGGGATTCTGTTGATCTCATTTTCCACAGAGCTTCCCGGATCTCGAATCCGTTTGAGGTCCTCAGTTGTCTTCCATAACACTTTCTTTCGATACCCTTGATAGGTTTCGAGATTGATACCCTGCTCATTGCGGTCCACTCGACTATCGACTGTACCCGCCTGGTGACTGTTCACGCGCTGGAAACCTAGTTGCCTTTATCTTAGTGACTTACATAGGTGACTATGGGGGTATACCGCAGTACCTAGGGCAGACATCGGGCCATGCTTTGCAGAGTATACCCGGAGGGTGATTCCGTATTCAAGTTTCACTTGCACCAATAAGTTTCTCTAGTGTTGGATGGTGTAACTGTTCTTCAAACTAGCTAGTGATCTGCTTGTCTTATCTCATAGGAGCATTTTTTAGTGTGTGCTGGTCTTTAATGTTAATAGAAATCCCTAGTGTTTCATTGATATTCTCACACCGTGTAGGATTAGGAGTTCCGCTGGTTGCGTAGGATTTTTGGCCTACTGCCAGTTGACTTGGAGCCACCCCCACCACCGCTAAGGCGAAGACTAAACCAACAAGGGTATTTTGAGATGATCGAGCCACATGAAACTGTACCCAACCCATATCTAAGAAGAGAACATTTGATTCCAGAGGAACCAACCATTTCTAACCTTGGAGCAGAATCTCTTGGTCCGTATAACCCTCCGATCACTGATCTGTCGACACCCATCGTCGTACAGGTTGATCCTTACAAGCGCCAGGTAGTGTCACAGGAAGTGATGGCAACAAATGCTGCTACTTCTTCAGGGAATTCTCATACTCCTTGTATGACTGTCACTACAGGGGGATTTCCACCTCCTAAACAACCCTTGTCGGTCTGGACCACTATGGTCTCGAACGCCTCTACCTTGGGCAATGGTCTGATTCCATCTATGGTGGCGATCAATGCTCCTTTCACCCAGAGTGAGACAAGCCCTCCGTTCTCATACGGGATGCCTGGCTTCGATATGAACTCTATCCTTTCCTAATCTACTCTACAGACTTTAGGTCTGGGGAAGGGAGCTCGAACGCTCCTCTACAAGGATCCATGGGGGGCACTTCTTCTCTCTATACCGCTTTCCCTTACGGGGGGGTCATATACCTCCTTTGTCCCCTTCGCTCAATGATGCTCACTAGCACTTCGTCGGGCTGAACGTAAACTATAGTTCGTCTAAAGAAGGTAGTCAAGGACTTCCTTATTATAGCATGCTGGTAGGTTCAACGCCATTCTCTTTTTTCAACGCGTTTGGTAACAACACTTTCTCGTCAGCTTCCGTCTCGGCCGAGGGAAACCCTGGTTTTGGATCACAAAATCCTGCGCAAGGTACTATTCTTGCGTAGGGGGCACACACTTCTCAAGGAGATTGGAATCTGTGGTAGGGATCAGTTCCCTTGTCATGGATTTCGACCGAGGGCAACCCCTTCGATAGCCAATGGAACCCCAGGCAAGGCTTAGAACCTATGCTCGTTGGATCAATAGGGGGAAACCCCTTCCATAATCCTTGGAATACAACACAAGACAAACCCTCCACATCCTACTACGGGAGTCAATCGATGAAATCTCAACAAGTATATAATCCATACTCTAGTCACGACCATGTTTTTTACCAGAACCCTGGCCATCAAGCTAACTTTTCCTGGCAACCTGGTGCCAGCCAAACTCTAGGCCCCTTTTTCCCTGGTTATAACCAACAACCCAAATTACCGTTTCTGGCAACTCTGCACTTGCCAGACTTGACGAGGTTATTAAATGACCCCATCTGTCACTATCCGTGTTGGCCTCCCATGCCAACCAAGTTTCCTTCAGACATTCCAAAGTTTGAAGCTAGGCCTAATGAATATCCAGGCGATCATGTGACTACCTTCCATCTATGGTGCTCGTCCAACTCATTGAGAGACGACTCCGTACAATTACGTTTATTTAAACACATTCTCATTGGGAGTGTGGCGAAATGGTACATTGAGCTCGACTACTCGAGATACTCTTCCTTCAATGAATTGGCAATGGCTTTCTTAAACCATTTCCAATTACCTGTGAGATACGACGCTGACACCGAATTGTTGGCCAACTTTGAGCAGACAAAAGAAAACCATATCTCAGATCACATCCAAGAATGGAGATGCCAGAAGAGTTTGATAAAAGTACCGGTCCTACCAGCATTACTTATTGATTGGTTCCTTAAGTCTTTGGTACCCCAATTATCTAAAGACGTCATAACCTCGGGGGTCTTTTCTGAAGAAGAAGTGATAATGAGAGCTCAACAACTAGAGCTGATTTACTCTGAGTCTAGTTTACTTTACGAAGATTTTCCAAATGCACCATGGTCGATACTTGACAAGACCAGATAGAGATCAGGACCACATGCCAATGGTATTGTTGGTTCAATGCAAATGAAACCCACTGATCAACTATCGAATCAATTGCAACAATTTTCAATACATCAGACAACGGCCAACCAGACTAATGGTTCGGATACTCCCCCTACTCAAACGTCGGATGCACACAATGTGCAATCGACAAACCCAAAGGCCACCCAGTAGCCTGACGGAAAGAATAAATAACAAAATAAGGGTAAGGGGGATAAGAAACCTACCAATAATTCTAGCGAGGGAAACACAAAAAAGAATAAGTCAAAGTATCCGTGTAATCTTTGCATGTAAGACCATCTGACTCACAAGTGCCCTCAGCTTGTGGAGGCCCAACAATTATTGGCACAACAACAACCTGACGTGTTAATGAACCCATTTCCACATGGGAAAAACTTAACTCAAGCCTCTTCTAGCGCAGAAGGGGGTAGTCAGGGACCCCCTCCATCTTCGATTAATCCTCTGTCCGTGAATGTGTACATGATGAAATATAGAGTTGGTATATCAACTAGGACACGTGACTACAGAATGCCAAACACCTCTGAGAAGTGTAAAGAAGCCGAAAACCCATCTCTTCCTCTCTAGATTGAGAAGACGTTGGGAGAAACAATGACACACATCCCAAAAAGTGCGTTCAAGAAATCTTCCCACAACCCAAACACAAGGGCTGCCCAGAATTACTCTATGGTGGAGGATTTGTCTCAAACCCCTTGTGCAATATATGCTTTGGAAGTCCTCCAGAGCTACCCTTCCCAAATAAAGGCTTTGTTAGCTACCTTAGGATCTGCTGAGACTTGTAATCTGTGAATGATCATGCTTGATACGACCGACTTAAAACCCTGTCTCCCTTACCACGTGGCATTTCAGATAGTAGTGGCTTACACCATGAAAATTTTTACTCGAAACATTTTATGCACGGTGGTTGATGAGGGTGCCTTGACATTGATGCAGGAGCATCCGCAACATTCACAATTCATCATATGAACCAGCGCGAGGAGGAAGAGAACATACAGCTGGACAAGCCAGCAAACCTTTTTGATTTGAATTTCACCTTGGTATTGTTGTGCCGCCGTTTACAAAAGGCATTCAAAGCTGAGCGCATTTGTAACCAAATGTAGATAAGGAGGCATTAAATATCTTTAATGTTGGTAGATAGAAGATTAGACAGTTTTTACTTCCAGGAGGGAAAACGAATATAGACACCCTCC
>SNQJ01S0067042.1:25799-48638 GCA_010110895.2 Picea sitchensis | reverse complement strand
TTTCGTTGGGGAGATCCCCTCTCTGACTACTTCTTATTGTGGTGAAGTGACGGGCTGACCTTGGAAGCTAGGCTGGGGGTAAAAGCCCAGTATCTTGAGCACCGGGCAGTTATTTGGTAGAAGAAGAAGTTGAGACACACACAAGGTTAGGGGGTGGGGACTTAAAATATTTAAGAAGAACACTAGTTGCATAGATCACTCTTGTGTATGTTTCGGGGATTGTAGATGTATTGATAGATAACATTACTTGTGATAGTTTCATCGCTATATCTCTTTTTGCAACTATTTGCTTATTCTTTGTGGTGTTGTGATACATTGGTTCATTGTCATTTGATATATCTCATTGATCAATTATCATTGTTGTGGTGTGGATCAATAAGTGATTGGGTATCCCACTTGGGGAGGCATCACTTATTTGATCCTTGAGTGCTTTTTGTGGTTAGAAGCCAGTGAAGGCAGTCCAAGTGGAGTAAGTGCCACTTGGGGCATGCTTGGCCCTAGGGTGTGAATTATTGCATCTTTTGTATATCTTGTTTATCTTGTATTTATTTGATGTATATTGGTAACTTGTAAACTTTGTAACATTGTGTAATCAATTGTATAATTCTTATCTTGGGGTTTGGGTAGTTTGTCTTGATATAATTGTAAAACTTCTTGCAACGAACCACCCTTACACATAGTTGACCCCATTGCCCAACCTTAGGCACTAGTCCTTAGTTGACTTAGGGAAAGGGCTGACTTTGCATTTAGACTTAGATTTGAACTTGCAGTGCTGCTTGTCATATTAGGCTAGTTTTCCCCTTGGCCTATAATCAATTGAAACTAACTCCTAGAACATTGTAATTAAAATTAACTTAGTAACTAGGGACTACCCCCCTTGGCTTCCCTAGGAGTAAGCCTAGAAGGAAGAAGCTTCAGTCAAGGTATTGAGTGTGAAATTTCCGGAGCTAGACATTATTGTCTCAGGGGCACACACTAAGTGGCAGGGACTTGAAACCACATTTGCAAGTGATGTGTGCATGGGATGGCGAACTTTGCATGGGTTAGCACTACGTGATTCTTTTCAGAGTAAACTCCATTGAACAAATCTATCAAATATCTTTGCCAAGGCAATCCTTGTTGGTACATGAAATTCTTGGAGAAAGCACTCCTTGGTATCCAATTCTTGTTCGAAATTAACAAATTAACTTTTGTTTTTCTTCTTGTTTTGCCTTGTTTGATGCTCTTGGTTGTCTGAAATAAACTTGGTCATATGGCGACTCCACTTTAAATAATTTGACAAGGTATTTTGCAAGAAGGAATTCACGGCTTGTCTTGCTTCATCCTTGAACTTGGAAGAGTTTGTGGGTGGCTAGTTCTTCTTCTTGTTGGATCTTTGGTAATCTTGGGTCCCAGTCCTTTTCTTTAGACCTTTGTATAAATGTTTAGTTAGATGTAATGTCCCCATTTGGGACATTATAACATTAATAACATTCGAGTGTTATGCAGAGTAGCCAGGATAGAATTGTGAGAGAGTTAGGAGATATTGAGGGGGTTTATTTGGGCCGACTTGTATCGTTCATCATCGGGGTCCCATTCCGCTTTTAAATTTGGGCTTTGGTTTTGTTTGCATTAAGTGATGCAAGTAATTTTGAGTTATTATGGTCATATCTTATTTAAATTCACTAAGAAGGTCATAATGGGCATATTACTTGGAGAAACATCCTAGTGTAATAGCTCGCCGAGGAATCGGAGGGAAAATTATTGAGGATAAGATGATGAGAAGTGACTTTAGGTGGCAGGAGAAGCCATCGGGATGGATAAATCACTTTTTATAGGCAAAATGATTAATTAATTAATTAATTATGTGATATAATCAAGGAATAATAAAATAAAGTAAAAAGTCACTTGGAGAGAAAAGGTCAACAACGAATTAGGGTTTAGGAAGCTATAAAGGAAGATTAAAGCAACCTAATTCATTATGCATTGTTATGATTTGATGTTGGAGACTTGAGGAGGAGGAGAAGAAGAGCCTTCTTGTTTTGTGGATTTCTGGGAGGAAACCACCACCATTAATCGGTTTCAGTGTTGGGGGCACACCTAGCCGCCAGATACCATCGAGGTATCTCACCGTTCTTGGTGAGATTATTGTGGAAGTAGCTTCGATAAGGAGAAGCAAGTCATTTGGAGTCCAGTCTGCGGTAGGCAGAGTGGTCCCGTTACTTGATTCATTCCGACCGGAGATCCATTTAAGAGGCTTCCATTGAGACATTCATCATCCAGATTCCGCCGGTGGAATCTTGTAGATCGACCCATACAACCATTTTGGAGTGCGGTCATTCCGGACCGGCGTTTGGCATTGCATGCAAGGTTTTCCTATCAGATCTGGCCAAACCGCCAGGCCCATTTCTTCATTTGACGAGACGATCGTTTGAGCTATATAGCAACAGATTACGATGGTGGAATCCTTTGAGCATTGATTGCCAAGGAGAGCGCCGGCCCGGTCAGTCAGTGCCATAGAGGTCCGTTCGAGGTTCCGTCGGACATTATTTCGGTCTTGAAGGCGAGCATTGATTGGGCAGTTTTTGACTCATTACGGCCCGGTGGATTCTTTAGGTCGAGTTTCTAGGTAGTAGCGGTTACTGTACTTCTTCGGGATCGCTCATTTTGCCTATCTATCCGTTACGTCGGTAGTCTAGCTGTCTTCTTGCGGTCACGGGTATTCCTTTGTTATTTGATTGTATTCGAGTACAGATCCATGAGATCTGGCGTCCTAGACTCTATATTTCCGGTAGGCTATTTGTATCCCATGCATGAGCGATTATTATTCATGATATTGGCAGTTGACATTCTATACTTTGATACATGCGTCTTTTTATGATTGTTAAACCTTCATTATACAGCATGCACTTGTAATAAGCGACATGCAACCATAATAACCAACATCAGACACTATGTAGAACATCTCAATCACCGGTAAGCATCGAAACCAGTGTATCGAGATCGCACACACGGAAGCGATTAGAAACGATGGCAAATCTCTTTGGTCGCTGGGATCAGGATATTCGGTGGTATCGAGCTTTAGTCTGCCGACTGTGACTAAAGTCGATGATTGATGATGACCCAGAAGGCAAAGAGGTGTGGGGAGACAGATATGAGAAGCTAGAAGAGGGCAGCGGTAAGGCTCCCATGGAACCATAGGTAGCCTTCATGTAGGTTATCGGTGATATGTTAGCTAGTCGGCGAGACTATGTCTGATCCTTAGCTCGAATTGGGTGAGATTGGCTATGGTGGACATTACGGGCTTTTCGGCCCCACATCGGCCGCAGGGGAACTTGAGGCGGCGGTAGACCCGGACACCTACTTCGCTATACCACATCGCCGGTAGGATTCCCGGTTTCATGGTTCCCTAGTTTTTTGAGGGCACCACCACCACCAACACGGCCCAGTTGTTAGCACAAAGGTTGCCCACTTTCGGTGACGTGCAGTACAAGAGGGAGTATGCAGTGTTGGGACGTGACTTCCATCATGACATGACATTGGTAGAGTATTGTGGACTTAGGGGCATGCACCATCGAGAGAACCTCAAAGAGGAGGACAGCGACAACAATAGGGGCATAACATATATTTCATCCAGAAAGTTGGTAAACTCACCATACCTTCTTATGACGGATCGTCAAATGCACTGACAGAGTTGGGGTACAAAGCTAGACATGTACTACAAACCCAACCAGATGACCGAGACGGAGACTAGTGACTCTTGCATTTTGAGGGGCCGGTTGGATGGGCCAGGGATGATAAGCATGTCCTTCATCTTCCCCTTCAGGTAATGTTGAGGATTCAACTCTTCGACATAGTGGTGACACTTGTGGGATTCATATGTGTTGGCACTTAGACATGATGAGATTAGGAGGTTGGATGACCTACTATGGGTGTAGACATGGCTTCGATAAAGTCATGTATGGAGGATGATAAGCTTCATATGATGAGCGAGCCACATTTTCATCTTCTCGATCATATATGCTAGCCACGACACATGAGGATATCCCGGTGGCATTCACGATATAGTAGAGAACCTTGTGTAGGGGATGGATGGACAACAGAGATAGTTATATACATACCTATCATTATGAGAGAGTGAGTCACCACTCTTGGAGATTGCATTGATGGACGAGGTTGTGGAGACCGACAACTTGTTAGGACACCTCCCGGGATCGGTCTACGATGATGAGGATGCACTCCTTATTGTTGGGATGACCATAGCGATAATACGGACACATCGTATAGGATCAGTGAATGATATTAGTAGGGTGAGTGCGGAATCTGACTGCCCATCTTTGGATATAGTGCGGTCGGATAAGTCGCGGTTGGTGATGGCGTCTGATGGCATACGGGGAGGACTTCCCGATGCTTACCGAGGGGATAGTGGGCGGTTCAACGCCTTATATTTTGAGGAGTGTGTTGTTGGGGGGATTCCATTGTTGACACTAGCGTTGAGAGGCATGAGGTAGCACCTGTTGAGTTATGTGACCAGGAGTCACGACACTTAGTAGGATAGTTGAGAATCAATGAGGACATGATCATGACAACCACCAATGCATGTGTATGGTATACATTGGTGGCGATTATTGGAGGGCTTCGATGGCACAAGATAGTTTAGAATGGGGACTTGTCATTGATGACTTCCATACACTTACTCAAGGAGAGAGTGATTGTGATGAGGCCGACTACGGTGATTGTTGAGGGATGGGATTACTTGTGGAGGTTGGCGGGGTGTATCCACCGGGGCGTGAGGGAAGCGAGGAGGTTGAGGTGGACCGACTCACTCATGACTTGATGAGCACCGCGGAGATTCTTGGAAGGCACAGGCCGCCGCCGGGGAGTCGAGTCCAGTCCCGGAGGCTCCTTAAGGAAGTGGAGCAAGAACCACTATATCTATTTTATTAGAGAGTCAGATATATCCCTCGACCACATTGCGAGAGGATGTTGGTGATTTAGCGGTGGAGCACCGGTTGAGGGGAAGCATGAGGTACCTAGGATCAGCGATGAGTATGGAGAGATATGATCTAGAGACACGGGAGGATGTCCATAGGTCACAAAGACCACCCTTCACGAGGGGTGTTGTTAATGATTAGGCACACATACACATGGGGATTCAGAGCCGAGGGAGCAGTGTAAGTCGATTCATTTGTGTTCGAGTTAGTTGACCCTTCATGTAGAAATTTGACCCGATGGTACACGGATCCATGATGTTCTGAGGTGTATCTAAAGTCCACATGAAATTATCACGAGGGGCTTATGAAGTGATGAGTGGTAGTTCCGAGACATAGAGGTGTACGATTAGGGATTCATGGGGCCTTGGATTGCGGAGGAGATGTACTTAGTAGAGGATGGAGATTCCTCTCATACATGATCATCTGGTCGGGAGATCACCTTCATCATGTGGCTGATTCATTGAGTGTTTATTGATGGAGAATGATTGACCCTCGTTTGTGGAGATACCTACTATTGTACCCAATGGTTGGTAACGATTGATAGTCTGAGGCGATTATTTACCATGGGTGTTGGTGGCCGAGCTTTTGGTCAAGTCCTTGGGATTGACCAAAGCATATCGTACTCAGTCCCTACATTTGGTGTTGAGATATTTATGGTAGCCTTTCCAGGTGTACATCATTGACAACAGCGTAGGGGGAGATAAGCGATTGGCGGGGGACATGGAGAGTTGGTAAGTCGAAACCACCTGATAGGAGTGTCTTTACTGCATCTGGCCGGGATAGGGAATTGGATCATCCCGGTGACAGTTGAAGACCTTAAGTGATGGGAAGTATCCTAGGCCATGGGACACAAGATATCTCAGACGTTCACTACATATTTGGACTCTCATTGGGATGAGGGTGGAGGAGCTTCCTGACAGAGTTACCAATAGGGCACAACGTTTGGGGATTGGAAGTGATGAGCTTTCAAATTTGACATGGGATCTAGGAGTCCATGGGGTCAAAAAGTTTGTTTCATCTTATAGGGATCGAGGTGGAGGGTCAGTATGGATACTGGCGAACTGAGTCATGATCAGAGTATTGCAACATCAACATGATGGTCCACTTCAGAGACTAGCATGGGAACCTAGGATTATAGGGTTGGGCATTTCATTGACTGATGGAGGTGAGTGGATCCTTGTAGGGGGGAATCATTATGATTTTCGATTGAGCTTCGGTTTTGAGGGGAGCATGTCATTTTTTGGTGATTCGTTGAGGTCTTGTAGTAGCTCACTATGGCGGCCGACATGTTCATTCGGTGGGGGGCCATGTTGAGTTTGGTATGCTCTGATAGGATAGACCCATTTCGGAGTTGAAGCCATGTGTTATTTGCGGGGAGACTCATGGTGTTGATATGTTCTAGAACTATACTCCCACCCGAGGGCATTCGCGATTCACATTTTGATATAGGACCGAAGTTGGAGTGCTTGGTAGTTCGTTTGATGGAGTTGAGTTTCAAGTAGAGTGGTTACTTAGGGAGGAGTTGATTGAAATTCTTTGGCCATTGATCATTCCACTCATCAGGAGCATGTAGGGTGTTGTTGCAGTCCTAATGCACACTTGCTAGCGTGAGCTAAGTCCAACTCACTTAGTGCCCTCGGAACACAAAGTCTAAGTTCCAAGTCCACACTTGTCACCTTATTTGGAACTTCTTCCTTCTAGGCTTACTCCCTGGGGAAGCCAAGGGGGAGTAGTCCTAGTTACTAAGTTAATTTTTAATGTTAAGGTTCTAGGAGTTAGTTTTAATTCGTTATAGGCCAAAGGGAAAGACTAGCCTAAAAGATGATCAGCGGCAAATGCAGAGTGCAAGCCTAATCTATATGACTGATTTAGCCCTTTTTCCTAAGTCAACTAAGACTAGTGCCTAAGGTTGGGCCAATGTGGTCAGCTTCACAGTTTGAGGGTGGTTTATTACAAAGTATTACAATTTGGAAACAAGTTAAACTACCCCAAACCACAAGTTACAACTATACAAAAGAATTCTAAATGTTACAAAGTTTGAGAAACAAGATACACAAAATTAGATACACGATATACAAATTAGATACTAACATACAAGATGCAACAAGATGTAAAATTGATTCCACACATAAATGAAAGCATGCTAATAGCACTTACACTATTGAATTTTGCCCTTCCTTGGCAACAATCACACAAAGCACTCAAGAACCAAGGGAAAGTGATGCCTCCCAAGTGGGATACTGTACTTTCACGATTCCACACATCCACAATAAGCAAATAACAAGATGTTCAACAAGTAACTTAATTGCTCATGTAAACATAAAAGATATAAACATGTAGTTGCAATAGATAGATAAGACAATGAAGATATTCCACAGTTATGTTTGCCCTGTACATACATCTAATACCCCCAAACATACACAAGTGATCTATGCAACTAAGTGTTTTAGGAGTTTTTAAAGATTGATTAATTTTAATTCCCTCCCCCTAGACTAGATGCGTGCTTCAAGCTTCCTCATCCCTTGTGAAATGAGCACGGGTGCTCAAGATGAGTAAAGACTACTTGGTGCCACCACATACCCGACAAAGAGTACTCTGGGAGGGATCTCCCCAAGCAAAGTACGGAGACCCGGTCCCCCGCCACTACCCTCAGTTGTTTTTCTCAAACCCGTTTAGATGGTGGAGATGGCGGGAATGAAGCCCCTAAAATGTTACTAAATGTTATTATGATCCTCGGGTGGATATTTAGGAATTGTGTTGGGTTTCTTTTAGACAAATTTTAGACCTTCAAAATTTTAGTTTTAAGCATGCTTGGTAATTTTGTGTAAATGAGTGCTTGCAAAATGAATTTAAAACATCATCAACATGTCATCACATGAAAGGAATGTTGCAAGATATTAAACCATTAATCCATGAACCATTCATGTGTAAACTGAAAGTAAAAGATGAAGCGTGTGCTTTCAAGAAACGAAACTGTGAAAGTGAATGCTTTATATCACAAGATGAGATAACTTAAGCGTAAAGGTCTTCAAAGTGTAAAGCATTCACTTATAGCGTAAGATATAAGATGTAAGCTTGCTTGAAAAAATGAGACGTAGGTGCTTAAGCCATGCATGAAACGAGCCTAAAAGATATTCATCATATGCACATCATTCTATCCATAACCATAAAAGTACGAATTGCAAAAGATAGAATGGGACGAATTGCTAAAGTGCCTGTCAAAACGAAACTGAAAACTTAACCATCCATCCACATGTATACGTAGAGCTTATGAAAGTAAAAATGCTCTTCCATTCACTTAGCTAAGTGAATGGAAGAATTAAACCATACGTATCACATGCACATAAGATCGAAATAGCAAAATAACTTGAGATGAGATGAACTAAAGCATTTGAGATAGCATCTAAGTTACTAAACAATTCACCATGAGAGCAATAGCATGTGAAAACGAAAGCTTAAGGAAATGAAACTTAGAAAAGATGACAATATCTAAGATATTCTAACTATTAAGCATGTAAATCATCAAATGTTGATTTCCCTTTAAGCCAAGGTGATTTTGGGATGACTCCCCAAGGTGCCGACAATATGAAAAGCAAATAAGTTTAAATCAATTTCCTTAAGCCAAGATTTTGGGGATGACTCCCCCAAGGTCTTAGGCAATATGAAAGACAAAAAATGAGTCAAAAATAAATTCCCTTTAGGCCAAGGCGATTTTGGGATGACTCCCCAAGGTTCCGGCAAGTTAGATTAATATTACTAAGATATAACTTCACAGGAAAGCAGGGCATTTGGTCTTATGTCTCGAGAAGATCTGAGATTAGAGCCGGACTCGGCCATTTTCGGTAACTATCTCCGGTAATATTAATCAAAAATAAAAGGACTTGGAAGATAAAATCACTAATCTAGCGGCGATTTTGGGGGTTAGCTAGGCCAAACACACTCCCAAGGTGTGGCAATATATTATCTTACAAATATACAAAGAAAGAATCAATGAAACACTTTGAAATACATGTAAATACACCAAGAAAAGTTGGAAAATCGTTACCCAAATGAAGAAGATAGGCTTTGATCTGACCTTGAAGGCGAATTTGGAAGTGAGTTTCCCATGTTATAGTAAGTTTTCTGCAAAAACCAGCAAGCAAAAGCTTGCTGGAAATGCTGAAAAACACAACAAATGTTAGAGAAATTTTTACTTGTTTTACGCAGAAAATTTCCACATAAAATCTGCAAGTAAAGATGATATATTGACCTATCTACAAGAGTGTTAGAATGCTGAAAAAAGGATGAAATGTATGCAGAAATAGATATGGAAAACAAAATGCTAGGAGTTTAAGAAGAGTTAAGGGTAGACTCCTCTTAGAATACTATCCCAATGATCCTCTTGAGATGACACAAAACTTAAATAAACATGGAATAGATAGTGATATTGAAATAAGAGCTTAGAGCGGAATACTTGCAAACCCTAAGCTATCAAACATAAACATAATAGCAGATACTCAAGCTATCCCTGCAAGCAAAATGTAACTCAAGATCTATTACCAATGATCTTTATAAAATAAAAATCCTGGCAATATCACCTCATATGTAGCGAGAAATAAAGAATACTCAAAGATCTCCTCATAATCCTCCAAAGCTTTTTTTCTATTATTCCAAAATGTGAGAGTATTGGGAAATACTTGCTCCAAGACTCTAAAGAGCAATGAGTTAGGTGGCTTGATGGCAAAACAAAAGAGGGTGGAATGAAATTTCCATGACATAGCAGTAGCTCAAGGGTGGTAATGAAAAAGTGTGAGGAGGGGTTCTTTTTATATCTCTAGAGGCAAAGTGAGGACATCTTGATGAATGCCAAGTGTTGATTTTTGAGAGAGAGAATCTCTATGAAGGAAGCCCCACCTAGGGTTTTAGCAATGGATTGATGAGGTGGAAGGGTGTGGGCCCCTCTCTCTTACCTAGTGCACCATCCCTAGCCTAATAACTCACTCATACTTGGCCCACATCAATATTTGAGTGGTTTACTAAAGTTTTGGGTGTAGAGGGGCGTGAGCTAGGAAAGGAGGCACTTAAGGTATATGTGGTATACATGTGAGAGGAGGTGAGGTGTGGGGTCAAGGTAATGGGTATGTGGATGTCTAGGAGGAGGCACCTCTCATGAGAGGGCCCACATCAAATATTAAGTCAAAGATAATGGAGTTTAAGTTGAGGGGGGTTGTTTCTTCCCTTAGTGCATGGGTAAATTGAGTGAAAATGTAAGTTGAGTGTGTAGATTAAGGTTTCAAGTGGTTAGGATGGGTTTTGGGTAGGTTAGGAGGGTCTAAACTTGCTCATTGTCATCTTACCACTAACTCAATAACTCAAAAAATACAATGATTTTGACATTTTGTTGTATCATCTTAAATAAAATTGTTGTTTGTTGACTCGACTCTAAGTGGACAAACACCTGTAAAACTTGTCCGACTGAGACGAAACTTGGTCTATGGGTGTAGGGTGCTATTCCATTTTTTTAGCACAAATACCCTATAATCCCAAGACCGAGTTTTTACAACATTAACTCAAAATAATTAATTAATTAAATTATTAAAAATTTAATTAATTAAAAACCTATCTAGACTCGATGAGATTAGTGAAACTTTCACAACTATGCATGGTCATTTACAACATTCCTAAACAAAAGGTTACCAAAGGGCCAGAGACCATTAAATTAATGGATTTCATTTTTCCACTGGAGGAAATTATTGCATGTGGAGGGAAAACCTCAAGCGAAGTCGGCCAGTCCGAGGCAGGTTAACAACACGAGGATAAAACCCTCCCGATAGAAAGACACCTAATGAAAACATCCCAAGGTGCCGACCTAACTATGATCCATGCGGACTTATTACATTACTAACCCATGAGGTGCGGAGATTTCGTTTACAAAATTTTGGTGTTGGGGCATCAAATGCCCAAGGAGAACCAATACTGTCTTCAACATATTTTCATCTGATGATGCATACTTCATAGCACATGAGTTGACCCACAAAATTTGAATGGGGTCCTTGAGGTGTCATCTTGATGGTGAAACATTTGGAGAGACCACATCTTGAGGTGAGTCTACCTTGTGTCACACGGTGGATATGGAACTACTCGATTATCATATACAAACTGATTCAGTTATTGCTTGAGGACAAGCAATATTAAGCGAGGAGGGCTGTAATGTCCCCTTTGGGACATTATAACATTACAACATTGAGTGTTATGCAGAGTAGCGGGTAGGGGTGACAGAGAGTTCGGAGATATTGAGGGGTTTATTTGGGCCCGACTTGTATGGTTCATCACCGGGATCCATTCCGCACAACTGGGCTTTGGTTTTCGTTGCATTCAGCCCGATTCCGTGGTACGAGTTATTATAGGTCATATCTTAATTAAATTCACTAAGAAGGTCATAATGGGCATATTACTTGGAGAAACATCTTAGTGTAATAGCTCATCGAGTCGGGGAAGGAAGAGATCTATGAGATAAGATGATGAGAAGTGACTTTTTAGTGGCCAGGGAAAACCATCCCGGGATGGATAACTCACTTTTACAGGCAAATGGTCAATTAATTAAGTGATATAATCAAGGAATAATAAAATAAAGTAAAAGTCACTTGGAAAAGGTCAACAACGAATTAGGGTTCGAGAAGCTATAAAGGAAGGATAAAACAGCCTAATTCATTATGCATTGTGGTTTGATGTTGGACTTAGGGGAAGGAGGAGAGTCGACCTAACGTTTTGTGGATTTGGGAGTACCACCCTTGATCGTTTTAGGTGTTGAGAGACACACCCTAATACATCGAGGATACCATCCGAGGTATCTCCTTTAGTTCTTCGGGGAGATTATTGTGGAGGCTGAATAAGGGAGGCATAAGTCATTTTGGAGGTCGGGGAATACCGCGTTAGGTAGTGGTCCGTTGATTCATTCAGACCAGGTAGAGATCCGGTAATTTCCATTAGACCATTCATCATCCCGATTCCGGCTGATTGGAATCTTGCGGATCGACCCATACAACCATTTTGGGATGTAGTCATTCAGTTAGGCGTTTGGCATTGCATGCGGGGTTTCCTATCAGTTGATAAACCCGCCAGGCCCATTTCATCATTGAATGAGGGCGATCGTTTTGAGCTATATAGCCATGATTCGATGATTGGAATCCTTTAGGCATTCGGTGCCCAAGGAGGCAAACCCGAGTTGAGATCGATCGCTGTAGAGGTCCGTTCGAGGTTCCGTCGGACATTATTTCCGGTCTTAAGAGGGGGCATTGATTGGAGTAGTTTCGGGCTCATTACGACGGTGGATTCTTTAGATCGAGTTTTTCCAGCTGGCAGCGGTTACACAGGTATTTCTCAGGAATCGCTCATTTTTGCCTATCTATCCGTGCATCGCGGCTGAATCTGTCTTCTTAGGTCCGCGGGTATTCCTTTCGTTATTTGATTGTATTCGATGCGATCCATGAGATCGTGGCGATGGACTCTATATTTCAGTGGGCTATTTGTATTCCCATGCATGAGCGATTATTATTCATGATATTGAGTGGTTGACATTCTATACTCTTGCATGTGTCTTTTTTATGATTGTTAAACCTTCATTGTGCAACATGCGCGCAATGGCGACGGCATGCAACCATAATAACTTACATGCAAACACTATAACGAAGAACATCTCAATGCCACTAAAGCGTCGAAACCCCGGTGTATAGCCAGAATGTACGTCGAGTGATGAAACGATGGCAAATATCTTGATCAGCGGATCAGGGATATTTCATAGAAATGGATTGGTTTTCATGATCCTATTGATTTTGAGGAATTGTTGGTTACCCTCATGATATATCACGAAGATGTTATTGATAATGTTCCTTGCTATAATGATCATGATGATGCTAGTACTCATATCACGGCCTTCACGCGATGTATCGATAATTGGTGTGATCCACCTATTTATGGGATGTTCTTATCTTGGGTTGTTTGTCATGACTCTTGTTGGTGAGAAACCTTATAATTGGTTTCATGATTCTTTGATAAAGAAGTTCAAGACCATAGAGGGTTTGTTGCATGCCTTTTTGGAAGGTTTGGGCATGATCAGAGTGAACTTTACGATGAATTGGTTGATGATTTTATGGAAACATGGAGAGGAAAAATCTTCTATCTTTTAAAACAATCAATTCGGACATAGAGGTTGATTCTCCACTAGATCACGTTAAGGAAATTAATGAAGTAGTTCAAAGCGTCGCGACTTTCCCAGGAAGAACAATGTGGAGACATGAATGAACAATTTGTGTCCCCGGAAGATCAATTGGAGGTCATGGAAGATGATCTTACAAAAAACTTATATTGAATATCGGACCCCCTTGAATTTAAGATTGATAATGAAAATGATAAAGAAATTTGTTGGGAGATTCCGGATGAATCCATGGATGAGACAGTCTTTCATTTTGAGGAGATAAAGGAGTTTGAGTTTGAAAATGTTGAATATCTAGATGATTCAAGTCCCCACCCTCCTCTAGATGGAACCAATCTTTTGAAGAATGACTTTGAAAATCTTGAAGAAAACAGTATGATGGTTCCTATGGTATGTTCTTTTTCGACTTCTTAACCAGAAGATGAGTTAATGCACAATTATGTGGAAATGGAAGGCAACTTTAGTTTATCAATGTCATATCATTATGAGTATTGGTTGGCCTCCCTCCTTGACAATCATGAGCAGCAAAGTATTGAGAATTTACCGCGGCTTGTCATATTCCAGTTTTTGGTTGAATGGAAGAAGGAGCATGGTACTTGTTTGGTTCTTCCTCACAAAAAGTTCAAGTTAATAAAACTTGGAAGGGGTCTTTTGTGAGTCATCCTGGACTAGGATGCTTTAGACACTTGTGGCATCATTTTACCCATTGCATGGGTGGTTGTAGCGTATCTCTAACCCTTCCTTGTATTTTTTAATTACGTATTGGCTGATTCATTATGTCAATATGTACTTGAATTTTTTGATTGTCATAGATTTTATTTATTGTAAATATTAATGTTGTGCCAGGTTATTTCATTATGTAAATGTTGGCTATAGCATTCATTGATTTAATTGAGTATAAATGTATTCTAATGTTAATTTTCGGTTAATTACTTTCGGTGGGCACTTCATTTGTAGGTCTTTGGATTCTCATTATGCTCTAAGATCTCAAAGGTGAGAAGATGAACCTGCGTCCCCATGTGGAGCGGATGTTGGCCATTTAGCACCCGATTGGTCAGCTCGTAATATACCATGAGATGCATCATCAGATGCCCGTATTGTTGAAGACTTTTGGTTATACAAGGCAATTTTTTGCCCCCAACACAAATTTTGTAAAACGAAATTTCCGCACCCATGTGTGGGTTAATAATGTAATAGGTACATGAGTCTCGTGATAGGTCAGTTACCTTGGCATCAGTTCTTTGGGAGGTTCCTTTCACCGAGGGTTTTATCCTCAGGTTATCATTGGAGCCTTCCGTATAATGATTTCCTTGAGTTTCCCTCTCACTTTACATATGTCCTCAAAGTGGTGAGCAGCGTTGCAATGGGCTTATGTTTTGGTAACTATATAGAAAATTCATTGTAAAGTAATGCACAAGACATCATAGAAAGTTTTAGATTCCGTCGAGTCTAGGTTAGTTTTAATTAATTAATTTTTAATTAAATTTTCCCTAAGTTTGGAGGGTTTAATTATTTAATTAATTAATTATTTTTGAAACAATATTGTAAAACTGGATCCTTGGACTTTTTGATAGAGGGTATTTGTGCTCAAAGAAATGTAAAGGCACCTCAACATCCTTGGACAAAGTTTCAGCTCAATGGGACAACTTTAGCCATGGGTTGAAATCCACCTGGAGTGTCGGTTAGTCTATAACAACAATTTTAATTGCTAAAAGTCTAAACATGGCATGATGTAAGAATTGTAATAATAGGTTAGATGATGTGAAATGTTGAAATGATGGTTAGAGAGAGAGACCCCCTAAGCATAACCTTAGCCTCCAACCCTTTTCAACCTTGTCTAACCCTTTTCTAACCCCCACACTCAAAAGTTGGCCTTGCCCCCCTAGAGGATGAGCGTTTTCTTTTTCAATTTAATTGTGACTTTGGTGTGGCCCCTCTCATACTTTTCACTTCATTTAACCTTCTTATCACCCCTAGAGGTGATCCCCCTTATTCCACCTCACCCATACTTGAGTTTGGTTTGAATTTTGATAAGGGGCTCTCCAAGAGTGTTATGCCCTCCTTTTTGTCTCTCCAATAAAAGTTACGTTTTTTTATTTGAGATGACTCTTCAACTTTCTTTGGCACAGATCCCATTCCTCTCCATGAGCCTTTGTGTGATCCCAACACCTCACACCTATTCCTCACCCCTCATCTCTTCTCCTCATCCCAAGAGTGGTGCACCCTCCCTCACCCTGGAACTCAACAAATAATTATTTGAGGCTTTTCATCTCCCTTGGCACAAATCCCACACTTCCCACATGCCCTTAGATCTATCTAATTTATTTTTCTATTTTTCTACACCTAGATCCTATTGTGCAAGCCCTAGGAAGTGTGCCCTAGCCTAGATCTATTCTATTGCTTGGTGGTGGACACTTGGCTTAGATCCAAGAGGTAGGTTTCCTCTCCAAGTATAAATAGATCTCTTTTCTCTCTCCCCAACTCACCATATCTTGAGGCTATTGTTATGCTACTTGATTTACAACTCTCTCTCTCTCTCTCGACTCATTCATTTCAGTCTTTCTAGCTCTTAGATTTTGGAGTATTCCTCTCCAAGATCTCTTCTTTTAGACGTAAAGTTCAAGAGCTTTGGAGGACAACAAGTGGGTAGTGTGTATGCTTGCTTCTCTTATGCATATGGAGGTAATCTTGTGTAATTTCTTTGTTGAATCTTGCAATATTAGATCTTGAATAAAGTGTTATTTGAGTAGGATAGATGGTGCGTATGCCCTTCTATCTTATGAATCTTATTGCATAACCTGAATTGAAGTGTCGTTTATGTTTGTTGCATTAACATTCTATCTAGTATGTGCTTGATCTATAGGGAGGATTGCAAGCTAGCTTCAAAGGTTTCATTGGGGAAGACCTTCTAGAAGGGAAGGGGTCTCTTGAATCCATACATACTTTAGTCATCTTGATTATTGCCTTGCTCTATATATGCAATACATCCATCTCATTTTTCATCTAACATCAATGGTTTAGATGGGTCAATAATGTATCTCAAAATTTTATCTTATCTTGTGGAAGGTCCTTGTCCCAAAAAGGGCAAGGTTTTTCTTGATTTTGCTTGGTTGTATGTAGCCATCTTAGAAAGGATGTCTTGCTATTATAACAGGTATATCATATCTGATAGGAGGCTCTTGGCTGCCCCAAAAAAGACAGATACAACACTTGATAACCCCTTGGGGACTTGGTAGCTATCTCTCACCTTTCTTCTCTTTTTTCCTAGTTTAGAAGTGCACTTTTTGCTTTTGTTTGTTTGATTGTTTAAGCTTGAAGTGTAAGAGGGGAAACGGTACAGCCTCCCCTCTTCTTCAAACCTTGGGTAGAATAGGACGTGGGTAGATCTGGCTTTTTTTTTTTGAGTTTCTTTCTAGCTTGGCGTGAGGTTTAGAAGGTGAGGGCACCTTCTCAATCCCACATGGGTAGTGATTGTTTGCTTGTAGATCTAACTCATTTTAGTTTGTTGTTCATTCTCTTGCTATTTCATATCTCTTGCTAAGTTATTTCATAATAAGATCTAAGAAAGAGCACCCTAATAAGTTAAGATAAGATAACTAATTAAGAACCTACCTGGTTGGGTGAAAAACCCCCAAAGAATTGGAAAGTGTTAATCCTTATTTTTCATCATGCTATGTGATTGATCCTAAGTTGCTTTGATGGTTTAAATGTTTATACTTTAGATCAGATCTCACATCTCTTAAGCCCATTGGGCAATACACCTAAAATCTATCTTGCTTAGTTTGTTTACTTTCATTTCAAGCTCTTATTTTCTTTTAAGCACATATATCTTGATCTCATGCTTTAATTTCATGTTTTATAACTCTTATGATGCTTAATCAATTGGTGGTTGTTTTACTCATTGCTTAATTTCTCTCAATAGCCACGTCATGGGCTTGATTTATCTTGAAGTTTCCTTTAATGGTTTAACTTGGCAAACACATTAAATTTTCTTTTCATCTCATAAGGCAAGTTGTTCTTGCCATTGGATTCTTAGTATCTAATCAAATATTAGTGTGCATGTGTCTAAATGTATCTATCTCTTTAAGCCTTGTATCTCATTTCTTTCTTATGTGTTGATGCACTCCAATGGTTTTAGCTTTAACAACACTTTTGAGCACTCAATTTCGCCCATCTCATTATTTTGCACTTTTTAAGTACCTTAAAACTCTCAAACACTCTTGCAATCACCTAAAGTCTACTAACTATCATATATGCCAATAGACTATTTTATGGGTGCCTTAGACCACCATCTCCACCATCTAAAAAGCGGGTTTGAGGAAAACAGGAGGTAGTGAGGAATCTAGTGGCTCCGGTGGGTGTCCTCTTCGGGAAGTACTCTTAGGGGCTGATCGTGGAAGCTATGGTGGGTCTCGTTGCCTTACTATCTTGAACACCGGCAGTTATTTGACAACAAGAGGAGGAGGCTTTGGTGAAAGCCAAATAAACTAAAATCCTTAAGAAAGCCTAACTATTAAACCCATGGCCACATCTAATAATATTTGGGGGTTTGATAGCAAGCGATAGATTGTCCTCATAGTAATTGTGTTTAATCTTGATAATCTTATTGATGAAGTAACATGTTGATGATCTAATGTAGATGATGATGTGGTGAAGGCTCAAGTCTTCTTTTTCCTGCACACAATAAACATACTTGGTTAGATTGTAATATCTCATTCTTTTGTAAAGCTTGTAAATGAATGTATATGATATTCTTTCGTTGAGTTGTTCTTTATTGTAAATTTGTAACTTATAATTCTTTTGTAATTAACCACCTTGAAACATAGTTGACCCCTTGCCCAATTTACAGGCACTAGTCTTAGTTGACCTAAGGAAAGGACTTGCTTGTCATGCTAACCCTTGCATATTGCATGGTTGTCTTAGCATCCTAGGATTAGGATCCCCTCTAACATTAACAAATTAAGAGTGCTCTAGAATCTAACCCAATTCACCATCCTAGTAATAAGGTCTACTTGCACGACTTCCCCTAGGAGTAAGCCTAGAAAGAAGAAGCTTCCAGTCAAAGTGACAGTGTGAGATGTGAACCTAGGCATTATGCCTCAAGGACACACTAAGTGAGAATTTGAACTCAAATGCGTTTACAGAATGTGTATAAGAATGTGATACCCATGACTCTGCTTCCTTGAGCGAATATTTGTACTATGTTCTCTTCACCGATGATCACTCTCAGAAGACATGGATTTGTTTCTTGGCGACCAAGGATGGAGTCTTTGTGAGATTTCAAGAGTTTAAAAGCTTAGGTTGAGAACCTGAACGGGAGGAGGATAAAGGTGTTGAGATCATATAATGGAGGAGAGAGTACACACCCAAGGATTTCAGCGATTTATGTATTGAAGTGGGGATCAAGAGAGGGGAGTACACGTTCATATAACCCACGACAAAATGGGGTTGCAAAGAGGGAAAAACGGAGAACCATCATTGAGGGAACCAAAGCGATGATTCATTATCAGAATCTACCTATGATTACGTGGCTGAGAAGCATCCATGATAGCGGTGTATGTTTAGAGCAGAGGTCCTCATTAGATTCTAAAAAGAACATGGTACTTGAAGAAGCTTTCACAGTGAAACTGAGGTTGGACACTTAGGGATATTTGGGTGTCCAGTACATTTTCATGTACCCAAGGAGAAGGGATTAGAAGAAGAGAAGAAGAAGAGAGACACTCCAAGCTTCCCTAGGAGTAAGCCTAGACAGAAGAGGTTCCGGTCAAAGTGACAGCGTGGGCTGTGAACCTAGGCATTGTGCCTCCAAGGACACACTAAGTGAGCTGAACTCAAGCTCACGTTTGCAAGTGTGTATAAGGACGACAACAGTACCCATGACTACTGCTTCCTTGAACGAATATTTGTACTATGTGCTCTGTATCGATGATCACTCTCGGAAGACATGGATTTGTTTCTTGACGACCAAGGATGGAGTCCTTACGATATTTCAAGAGTTTAAAGCTTAGGTTGAGAACCTGACCAGGAGGAGGATCAAGGTGTTGAGATCATATAATGGAGGAGAGTACACCTGCAAGGATTTCAGCGATTTATGTATTGAGGCAGGGATCAAGAGGGAGTACACCGTTCCTTATAACCCTCAGCAAAATGGGGTTGCAAAGAGGAAGAACAGAACCATCATTGAGGGAACCAAAGCGATGATTCATTATCAGAATCTACCTATGATTCTGTGAGCAGAAGCATCCATGATAGCAGTGTATGTTTAGAACAGGAGTCCTCATTAGATTCTAAAGAACATGACTGCCGAAGAAGCTTTCACCAGAGTGAAGCCTGAGGTTGGACACTTCAGGATATTTGGGTGTCCAATATATTTTCATATACCCAAGGAGAAGAGGACCATGCTAGACACTCCAAGCATAAAGGGTACATTTGTGGGGTACAATGAATCTTCGAAGGCATAACGGATCTACATCCCTCGTTAGAGACAGATTGAGGTGAGCAAAGATGTCATCTTTGAGGAAGAGATAGCCTTTTGAAGATCCAGAGAATCTCAAATGGAGATTGACAGCGAGACAGTACCTTCTCCAGCTTCAGTAGTTCAGAGGGAGACAGTCATTGATCCAGTTGATCCAGTAGCTCCAGTTGATGTTCCCAGAGACATTGCAGTAGGCCATAAAAGGCCTTCCTAGGCTCGACAATCTCTACAGGAGGCAGAGGGACATGCAACTCCTTGAGGCACATTCCGAGGGAGAAAGAGACCACAAAGATTTTCGAGCTATGTTTGAGCCATGAGCCACATCATTGATACTGAGGCTTCTTGTCATGGAGAAGCAACAGGACAACATGTATGGCAAGATGCCATGACTGAAGAGTATCAGTCCATCATGAAGAATGATGTGTGGGATATTGTTCCAAGACTGAAAGGGAAGCCTGTAATGACTTCCAGGTGGATCTATAAGATCAAACATGCAGCTGATGGAAGTGTCGAGAAGTACAAAGCGAGATTTGTGGCTAGAATATTCACTCAGGTGGAGGGAATAGATTATGAAACAATTGCTCTTGTTTCCGAAATACACTTCCATTTGTATGATTATTGATCTTATAACATCCATGGGTAGGCGACTACATCTGATAGATGTAAAGAAAAGCCTTTCTCAATGGTGAGATCGAGGAAGAAGTTTACATCAAGAAGCCAGATGGATTCATGACACATGAGAAGGAGTCTCATGTATGTAGGTTGAAGAAAGCCCTGTATGGACTAATGTAGGCACATTGTGCTTGGTATGAGATACTTGATGAGTTTGGGCTTTAACAAGAGTGTTGTTGATCCAAACCTATATTATCATATTTTTGGTGACGAGTCCTTGATTTTGGTCTTGTATGTTGATGATTTATTCCTCACCAGTTCAAAAAGTCTTATTGTTGAATGCAAGCATGCATTGACTTCTGAATTCAAGATGAAGGATCTGGGTATGATGCACTACTTCTTGGGACTAGAAGTATGGCAGAGGACTGATGACATTTTCTTGAGTCAAGGAAAATATACAGTGGAGATATTGAAGAAATTCGGTATGACAGACTGCAAGTCCATGCCTACACCGATGGTGATGGATCTGAAGAAAATTGATCCACATCTTTACCGACAACTGATTGGATCATTGATGTATCTAGTTAACACCAAACCTGATATATGTTATGCAGTGAATGTACTCAGTCAGTTCATGAGTCAACCGCGATAGACTCACTGGATAGCAGCGAAGCATGTGCTGAGATATCTATGAGGCACTGTTGGATATGGCCTGAGATATGCCTTCGGTGTAGACATGAGATTGCAGGGATATGCCAATGCAGATTGGGTAGGGAGCGCAATGGACCAGAAGAGCACATCCTGTTGTTATTTGACTTTGGGATCTGCCATCGTTTCCTGGTGCAGCAGGAAACAAGAGATTTATGGCTTTGAGTACCACAGAAGCAGAGTACATAGCATTATGTGTGGCAGTCCGTGAAGCAGTGAGGCTTCGCAAGCTCCTTGCAGACTTATTTGGTCATGAGATGGATTCCATCGTCATCCATTGTGATAACCAGAGCTGTGTGGAGCTCTTAGAGAATCCTATGTTTCACGATAAATCGAAACACATTGAGATCAAATACCATTATATCAGAGATATGGTGCAAAGGAAAACAGTACACGTGCAATACCTTTCTACACATGAGCAGGTTGCAGATGTCTTCACCAAACCACTTGCCAGGATAAAGTTCGAGTACTTCCATGAAAGACTTGGCCTGGTGGAGAATGCCTCCCTCATTGAGAGGGAGTGTTGTTGATTGTTGCTTCATGAGACATCCTCCAGAACGTTCTCCTCTAGACTGAGTTGAGACATCTGTGAGAGAGAGCCCAAGTGTTGGGTGTGCCCATGTGATGGGTGTGCGTCAAACTCTGGACTAAGTTGTGATGACATGTGGTCTCTTGCTTTGTACTCCTCTGGACTAACTTGAGTCAGCTTTAGATGGTCTCTTGCCTTGTACTCCTATGGACTCAGTTGAGTCGGCTTGATATGGTACTCCAGATGGTACTCAATTGAGTGATTTGTTGAGTAGGACGTCCCTGTGGCTAAGCACAGGTGGACGTGTCCCTAGTGGTTGACCACTAGTGGACGTGTGAGATCCTTGCTATAATGTCTGAGAGTAAGATTTACTTGTAACCCTAATTTGTGATGTAAAGGGTGTTATCCCCTAGCCTAGGTATAACTAAGGAGATTATGTCTCGAGGCCCATAGGTCCTAGACATGGAGTACCGAGAGTCAGATCAACTTGAGTCTGGCCCTAGAGGGCCAATCCTTTTATTCTTCAGCAACTCCACCTTGTCAACAACAGCAACATCAATCCCATCGGTCTGGTACTTCAACAGTAGTGGGTCTTGCTCCATGAGGTAATGAGTCCAAGTATCACGGTATGTGTCACTTTGATTCTCAAAACATTTGAATATGTGCATTTAATTATTTTTACTTCTAGCGTTTGCTTGGACCTTATGCCTTTCCACTTGTCCACACTTGGGGGGGAAGGACAGGATGCCCTATTAAGTTGGATCCCATAGGGTTTGAGTTGCCACTGGGGGGGTTCATGAAAGGTCATCGTTCGTTCCCACCATACTTACAATTTTTCATCTTTTTCCCTCATCCATCCCATACACTGGTCCGGGCATTGGGTTTGCCAAGCTAGCAAAGGGTTGTACCTTGCCTTGTGGGAAGAAGGGGCTAAAGGCCCAGAGGGTAAAAGTACCTGGCAAAAGATAAAAGCCAAAAGAATGAAACCTTCAGATGCTTCGCCCAGGGATCTCCGAGAAAGCAATAAAAGGCTTCTCAGCAAGAAACAGAGGGACCCATAAAAATAATAAATCAAGACCTAGTTGGAGGATAGGGGGTCTCATCACGAGCCAGCCTATTAGGTCCATGGGCATGTATCGGTATGACACTACCATTCAGCTGGTCACCACGCCAGGGTAGTGGCTCTTGGTGGCATAGCTAAGAGAAAGGGGGTCTCATCACGAGCCAACCTTCTCATTTCTGTGAAATGCTTGTGGATAACATTGTCACCACGCCAGGGCAATGTCCCCTAACTAGTCTCTTGAAAGAAAAAATAATAAGAATAAAAGATAAAAGGAATGAATGGGCTTGG
>SNQJ01S0067042.1:8644-25749 GCA_010110895.2 Picea sitchensis | reverse complement strand
GGGCAATGTCCCCTAACTAGTCTCTTGAAAGAAAAAACAATAAGAATAAAAGATAAAAGGAATGAATGGGCTTGGAAACATTTGCATCCATGACAAGGTGCAACTCACCCTCTTCAGAGGCACCCAAGGGTAAGCCATACATTTCCATGTTATCACTGCACCCATTGCCCAGACATCCCTTACCACCTCATCCACTTACATGGCCTGGATTTGTCTTCACCCGGAAACATCCCACATCCAATGAGAAGTAGCCCAATAGGACATCCTCATGTCCCCTCCAAACCTAGCTTGTAGAATAGCATAACGTCTTTGAGCACTTGTCTGGGAAAGGGGGTTTCATGCACATGTTTAAATAACTTGATTATTAGATGTGATTGACATTGTTATGATCCCTGTGACTTATGAGCCCATGGAGAGCGTACTTGTTGATGTTGTAGGGCCACACCCAATGGATAGGTACACATGGGGAGATGATTAGTTCGGACCTCCATAGGGATAAAATCCCACCAGATGGATGCTGAGACCCCAGCCAGGGGCAGAGATAGATCAGGGGTTTGCACCGGAGAGAGAGGAGGACGTTCCACCAGGGACATCCTAGCAGGCCTGGACCCAGGGGGGTCTTGCCCTTCTCACCATGATGTAGGCTTTGGAAAGCCCATGACATCACCCAGGTGACCCATGACGTCACCCAACATTTTGGACACTTTGGAGATAGTTGTGTGCCAAGTGGTACGTGTGGCAGGATCCAGAGGCCCAAGGAGGCCTAACGTTTTGCTCCTGGAGGCCAATGTTTTCCTAAGATGACCTAACGTCACCCTAAAAGGGCATGGCGTCATCCTTTCAGCTTGATTTAGGGTTTTATTATGTCATTTGATGTAAAAACTGGATATTACATGTAACTGGCCATGTCAGCCTTTTTGACCTAATTCTAGTCATTGATATTGTATAAATAAGGGTTTTAGGCTTTAGCCCTTGTATTTTTGGATCATCTTTCACTCACACTTAGTGAGGTCTGAAATTTGCACACTATCTAGCGTTACTTGGCTGAAATTTTAGGCACAATTGTTGAGGAAGGCTAAATTTTGGAGTATTTTGGCAAGTTTCTTGGTGGAAGTGTTCAACTAGGGTTTTGCTTGATGATTCTTGATGTATGTAAGTGAAATTTCTGCAATTCTTCTTAATTGAATGATTATGGTTATGTTTATCTTGCATTTACATTAAGATTATGAAATTGCTTGTTTAAAACCCTAGGAAGCCTAGCACATGTTATTGTCCTAGCTTTAAGAGCTTCTACCTACTAGATTTTGCCAAGAAGCTGATTTCCTTGAAGCTATTGATGAGGGACTTTCCATTGCAACACCCCAACAATCATTGCTTCATCTTAGCCCTTTTTTGCTTCATCATTGAGTTAAAAAGGGAGGAAAATCTACTAAGGCCTAGGGTTACCTACACCTTAGTAGCTAGTTTCCCCTAGGATTTGATAGTTGAAGCCTTGGGTTACCAACACTCCAACTATTAATCTCTCTTGTCTTTGACTCTCCTACTATCATCATTTTCCTTCAACATTTGTTGCCATATCATTGACTCCATTTGCCCTAAAATCACTAGTCTAAGACTTCTTATTGAGTGATTGATCAAAACAACCATCAAAACCTACACCTTGAGCTTCCTACTAACCATTTCTAACATTAGAATAGCCTAACCTACTAACCCTATTGTTGTTGTTACTAAAGTAAGCTACAGCCATATTATGCAGCATTAAAAACTTCTAAAAGCAATTGAAAAGGTTGATCAATGCATGGCCTTGTTTGCTTCTAATAAATGCTAGTATTATGATATTAATGGTTGATTATTCTTAAGTCATTTTGAAGCTGTTTCAAGGCACATATTGTGAAGTATTCTCTCATAAATATTGTTGTTATAATTTTCTGTTTACTTCATCATTATAAACCAATTGATTTTATTAAGAAAGTATGTGGTTTTATGAAGTGCTAACCAGCAAGCTGTACTTGCAATATATATAGTTTCTTGTTGCTTTGTTTCGGGCAAGTACTTCTTGATATATTATCACTTCATTGGTTATAACCCCGGGACCATCTGATCACTGGTGACTTGTGAGAGGGGACCTTTTAATAGCCATTTTGACCTTGCCTTCTCAAACCCCTAGGTCACCGGGGACGTCTCCCTTGGGCCTACAACCCTAAATAGAAAAATGAATCCTATTGAGGTGACAGTGATAGGATAACATCAAGTTACGCCAATTTGCTTTCCATTTACCTTTCCTTTTATCAAAGTACAAATTGTGCGATAACATTTTGGCGTCGTTGCCAGGGAACACCAAGTCAATATTCCTCAAATGACACTTTTCGGTAAGCCTTTATCCAGAGAAATTTTCTTACAAGCTTACCTGGTGACTCCATTGAGGGTGATTCCCTCATTTTGTTGATAATTTCAAGAAAATTATCTGGTGACTTCACAAATGACGACCTGTAGTGGATGTCAGTACATGCTCCCGTCTATTGTTGTAACCCCTATTACCCCTGCAAATCCTATTACCACTGTAAGTCCTCCTAATTAGTCTCACAAAGAACTCGTTGGCTCTTTGGATCTAGCTAATACCCAAGGAGGATTACATGATCTACTCAAGAAGGTTGACTCCTGGATACCTAGGTTTTCGAGAGAGGAGGGATCCTATGGTAACTCACATTGGACCAAGTTTTGTTAAGGGTTTGAATTTCACCAATCTGGACAGGAACACCTTGATGTCTTTATGAGGCTCTTTGCAAGCTCACTCGTTGGAACTGCCAGAAAATGGATTAACACTCAACCAAGTGGGAGCTTCAAAACCCTCGAGGACCTCGAACGAGCTTTCAAAAAGTCGTGGTGTAAAGAAGAACGTATAGACTTCTTTTACTCTCAATATCTCGAAATTCGCAAAGGAACCAATGAAAGCATTAGGGATTTCAATGATAGGTACAATTTTCTCCTTAGCAAGCTCCAACCCAACTTTCACCCGAAAAGAGCTATTCTCCACCGTTACTTAAATTCCTTAAAGGGAAATTTGCAGTGCACCCTCAAACATCGATCACTCTCAAACTTGGAAGAAGCACAAGAGGTTGCTTGCTAGATCAAGGAAAACCTTAGATTCAATGATTCCATCCATCAGATTAGCCTCTTGAACAACAATGACTCCTGGGAACCAAATGACGAGAGTGTGATAGAATTAGAGCCTGACCTCCCAGAGATCCTTGAGGTAGAATATAGTGCTTACCCTAGAAAATGGAGCACAGGTTTCACCAACATGGAAGATGCTTCCTTATTTTCTCAACAAAATGAACCTTTTGAGGACATAAAACCCATTCAAGACATGTTTGGAGCGCACGACGATGAAGAGATTGAATATTCCCTACCACAAATTTATGAGGATGACATCCTTGAAGAAGAATCTCCTTTTGTCTACCAAGTAGGAAGCATTGGACCAACGTATGTGGAAACTACACCCTTTTATGTCACCCTCCAAGTGAATGACACTCTCCTCCATAACTGTGTTTTTGACCTAGATGCTCCTACTAATATTATGACCGAAAGAGTCATGCACCAATTAGGTCTAAGCATATAACAGCCAAACACACAAGAAGACTTTACAAAGGGCATTATTATGTTCTTGTGTTCTTGTGTTATGTGATCAATCTGTGCATTGGCCATTCCCTATGGTTGCATTTTGAAAAAAATTGCAGGAGTTTCTCTTCTGCAATGCCATCCATTTCCAAGTTTCCAACAATGTTCTTAAGCAAACTGTATTCAAGTTCCAAGCATAATAACAATAGATGGGTGGCTGTGGAGAAAAAGAGGTTTTTATGTTTTAACTTTTTTCTTTCCATTTTACAACATTTTGGATATATGAAATTGTCTTGTAGCTAGACGGACAATGCTTTGACTGAATTCTAGAATCTATATGTTTTGACCTAGAAAACTGAATTCTTATTATGCTGTTTAAAAACCTTATCACTGCAACTCCATACACTTCATTTCACCCTTCTGTTGTATGAATTGTCTTACAGAGCACACCTTTTCTGCGACTCAATGTTTATCATCGCCTTAGCTTGATTCTTAAGTGACATGAGCATATTCATATTCGGTAAATTTAAGATTTTTGTCATTTTCCATTCCTTTTCTTCTTTACATAAGTTAAATTTGACCAATCCTTTTGCTACTATGGCTACTATAATTCCAAGTGATCCTCTAACATTCTATTTAACAGCTATTGAAGAACAACTGGTCATGCTATCAGCTTTTCTGTTCCATAATCCTGAGTACAACAAACCTTTCATTTCAAAGCCTCTCTCTCTCTACCCCTTTAACCCCCCAACTCCCTCTCTCCCACCCAACACATACACACAGTACATGGTGCATACAAAGTCCAAGTGATTGTTTATAATATTATATCAACAGCTTACCAAAGTTCTCCTCAACGCAGAGCACAAAATATCTGGATCAAAGAAAGAGAAACAAGTTAGATGGCTGTGAAAAGAATTTTTCACAAGTTTCTTAGATAAACATCCATGTCAGTGCTTCGAGCTAACTTGAAACTCGAGAGATGGGGACTTTTTTCGCAAGTACAACATTATAAATACTAGGAATAGTAACTCTATATTTATATTTAGTATTCACACTCTACCTATCACGGCTAACATCTTAAATTTAATATTTATCTTGTCAAATTCCTAGTTACTTTTGTATGTCATATTTTATTTTTCTTCCTTTCAAGAGTTGGATGCTTTTAAAACCAATCTTTAAATATGGAAAAATGTGACCTGCTGCTGTCTATAACAGGTTCAACTGGAAGTGGTTGATCCCTTCTTACAAATGCCTGGGCATATAATTCACCTACAATAGATGCAAAAAAACTTTAAAACCACTATATTCATCTATGATGTGCATAATTTTGAAACTTTGAGTGGTCAATTCATAATATATTTGATCTAAGGAACTATGTACAATGAAGGCTTTCCAATACGATAAGTGTGCCAAACCTGTGTTCTTATCCTCAAGCTTAACCATGCATTGCTCCCCTTTGCTGACGACCCGCAATGCCCCCTCCCATGCCCACTTGTTGACATCCCACTCATCCGCTCTGCCAAGGACAAGCAACAAACTTGAACAGTTATCTCAGAAGGAAATTCTCAACAATTTTAACATTTTATTTCTACCAGTTTTTCATGCCTACAATGGAAAATTTCATATACAGAAATACCAAGTGTTCATATTCTCAAGAAGGATACATGCAAATAAGAATGATTTGGCCACACACTTATTTTTACATATAGAGTCATCATCAATAGTACATGATTAAGTATGAAATGTGCAAGGATCCACCAAAACCACATCCATAAACCATTCAATTGCATGTTTCCTGGACCACAACATTCGCTGAGGAGAACCGAGTGATCACATACAATATAAGTCAGAGATGCAAGATAGTCAACAGCGAGAATTGTGGTCCATGTTCAACCTACTTCAGTTCAAATATACAAAGAAATATTACATCTAAAATGATAGGATTGCAAATAGCACAAGTGGAAAGAATGTAAAATGACATTGAATGCTCCCACAAAAAGATCTTGGCAAAGTTAACTAATCTGCTTGAATATCAGTATATAATGCCACTAAGGCAAAGATACTGCTGTAGTTGGAAAAGACTGTCACCAGCTTTTGATGTGGAGCCCTTCTACTTGGCATAAAATGTCTTTCCACACAATAATTAAAAGTGGCAATACTGCAATCCTTAGTATCAGGAATGCAGACCCTTCAAAGTTCACACAGGTGCAGATAGTCTTGCAACTCTTCTAAAAGAATTCATTCAGTCCATGAAAAACTTACAGCATAAATGCAATATATTGCTCACTATTTTGCTCTACTCTTGAGTCTTGAGCAACTCAAGTAGGCAACCTATCATATAAAACTGTGGATATAGAATATATATCAATCAATGGAAATTTGCAGAAAAACCATAAAACATAAAACACGAATGCCAATTGACAATGGCTCTTGCTCAAAACTTATCTGCTGTCACATATCAAGATAGATGACTTGTTGGGTATGAGGAAACAATACACGAGGATACAGAGTACCATGTACAGATCCCCAATGTCTAAGTATGCTGGTAGAGGGGTACATCTGGTACTCTACATTCAAAACATATGAATCCCTGCATTGCACAGGCAAATCCGAGGAGAGCATTAGATTATTCTGTTCACTAGAAGATGACCCATGCAGATTTGGGTATGAGGACAGCTGCACCTTTTATCTCAAAGGAGTGAAAATGGCAGTTATAAATGTTGTGGATGTTGGATTCTGTCATGCACACTCGAATAAATATGACTCTAATTTGTTAAGAAGCTTACACTTTGCATAATCTCTCTTTTTCCCCAGAATAGATGGATTTAGGATGATACATCAGCATAGAAAGTTCATATATATTAAATATATACAGAAACATTTTATTCAAACGGTATTGATTCAGTCAAGAAGGAGAACATTTTGCAAGAAAAATTATTAAAGACAGCTAGGTTTAATAAATATCAATGGAGTTTAAAGCTCCCAAGGATATTAATGGAAGACTTGTGGAGAAAATTTTGCAAGAAAAAATAATTAAGAAAGCTAGGCTTATTAAATATCAATGGAGTTTCAAGCTTCCAAGGATTTTAATGGACGACTTACAGATCTTACATTTAGGAAAGAATGGAAATTTCTTTCTATTTGTGCATCATATATTTGAGTTTTTTGGGGGTATGCCCAGCCATTCCCCATCGGGTGTCCCTTAAATGTCAAAGYAAATGCAAGGCATGTTTGTAATGATCCCAAGCCATTATGCAAGGATCATCACAGTTTTGGTGTCTTTTTAAACTTTTCTGAGTGAGGTATTTCGTCAAACACTTTGCTGGTCTACTTGTTTACTTGTGTTTACTTGYTGAATGGCCTCTTGATTTCGGCCTTAGGGTTTACTGATGTGTTATATATGTGTATTGCAGCTATAAACAAGAATAGACAACCATGGAACATACCTCAACCATATGCAATATGATAGACAAGCCAAAACATCTCAAATCTGCTTTTATTCATAAGATAGAACCTGCTACAATGGAGATGTTGATCTGGAATGCTCAACAGATAGCTATGAAAATAGACAATAGAGTTGCTACAAAAAGCTCCCAACAATACAAAATAAGCCTCCAAAGGCTGGATAAGAGATGAAGACCAATGCCAAGTAGATCTGGGCCAAGTGCCAAACCCCTACTGGAAGATGCCACGTCCTGCTAGAATGCTGAAGCTCCTCAACAATTCGGCCCTGGTGCCAAAGTTGTCCAATCACCTCAAGAAAGATGCCAAACAGTAGATCGGGTGATGGCAAGAACAACCCAGGTGCCCGAATCTCCAAGATCCCTCTCAAACCCTGTAGATCTGAAACTCCTCCATTGAATGGTGCGCCCCCTTGGATGACTGAAACCCTAATAATTCGGCCTAGATGAATGAGGCCTCCAAACCTCCTGAAACTCCCCAAAATGATAGATCGGGGCTTGGTTACCTCCCTGGTGAAATCCCAAGTGAAATGGTGAAGATTTGAGCTAGCAAATGACTGAAACCAATTTCTGAAGTTTGCTCCTCTCCTCCAATTCGTCCCATGCATCTAATAAATCAAATAGCACTTGAAACTCCTCATGAATGGTATAGATCTGATGTCCAAGGCCCTGCAATGAAAACCCAAGTGATAGAATCTCCAAAAGCCCTGCCAATCTCCTACAACGAATCTCTTTCCAAGGATGGTGCGCCCCCCTTGCTGGAAACCCCCAATGGTGCACCCTCCTTCTCTTCCTGTGCCTGTGGCTAGTGTAGAACCCTCCTGCACTGATGTAGATTTGACTAGAATGGTGTGGGAGAGTTTTGCATCTCCGAGACCAATCTTGGGACAAGCTAAGTGGAATCTTTCACCACCGAATCGTCCTATAGGGTTTGTTAAGTCAAACCCTCAAAACCCCCAATGTTGGGCTCACTAGCTAGAAGCCAGAAATCCAAAAGATAAACATACATGAATCCTAGAGTAGAAGCCCTTGCCTTCCTTTTATACTTTTTGGCTCACCCTGTCCCTCCAAAGTGACTTTCATTTTATTAATATTTAATTAATTAATTAAATCACTTTAATTAAGTAATTAACTTTTTTACCTATGAAAAGATTCTTATCTCTCCTTGTGGCTTCCCTGGCCACTGAAAGTCACTTCTACCCATCCCATCCTATAGTGTTGCTCCTCCCAATTCCAATGAGCTATTACACTGAGAGGTTCCTCCAAGTAATGTGCCCAAAATGACCTCTTCAGTGAATTTAATTGACTTATAGCTCAAAATACTCAAAATCATGGAACTCATCGGAATGCAACGGAACCAAAGCCAACCTGTGCGGAATGGCTCACAATGATGAGATATGAAGAGAAATGCAAGCTGGACCACAGAATGCCTCTCAATAATCCCTGTACTTGCTATAACACCCATCTGGCTACTCTGGTCATCATAAACCTCTGCATTGTGATGATGTCCCAAAGTGGGGACATTACAATGTCCCAACCATCCTCAAATATGTACCCTCATTTTCTTGATGCACCCTGTTATCCATCAAAGTTGCACTAGGATGGACTTCCAATTTTATTAATATTTAATTAATTAATTAAAATCACTTTAATTAAGTAATTAACTTTTTTACCTATGAAAGATTCTTATCTCTCCTTGTGGCTTCCTCTGCCACTGAAAGTCACTCTACCCATCCCATCCTATAGTGTGTCTCCTCCCAATTCCAATGAGTTTGCTTACACTGAGAGGTTCCTCCCAAGTAATGTGCCCAAAATGACCTCTTCGCTGAATTTAATTGATTTATAGCTCAAAATAATTCTCAAAATCATGGAAATTGTCTGAATGCAACGAACCAAAGCCAACCCGGTAAGGAATGGCTCGCCAATGATGAGATATGAAGAGAATGCAGTCGGACTGTAATGCCCCCAATAATCCCCTGTGACTTGCTATAACACCCATTCCGGGCTACTCGTCATCATAAAACCTCTCAGACAGGGATGGGATAAAACCCCAAAGTGGGACATTACAATGTCCCAAATCCATCCTCAAATATAAAATTCCTCATTTTCTTTTGATACCCCCTGCTATCCATCAAAGTTGCACTAGGGTGGACTTCCAACGAGCTACCAAAGTTTGAACATTATTGTTCAAAGTTCAGAGTTCTGTTCAAATAGTCGTAAGACCACCTTTTCTCTTTACATTTCCATAAAAATTGTAGTAAGAGATGTTGCATGATGAACTTGTAAAAGGTCTTAGCCACCTTTTCAAGTCCTAAGCTGAGTTATAATTGGAGTGTTTTTTCACTTACTTTCGAATTATATTTTGCCGCTTTCGTGCAATTTTATAATTTGTTTTTCACTAAATTCCTACAGAGCTGGAGTATACGCTCATAGTTGGGGCTTGAGCATGGATCTAACTCTAGTGTCTAATGGCATACCACAAGCAAACATCTCCTAGGAGTCTTGTTGAAATGTACTAAGTCCCCTTAGGATTTTTTTAATTTTTTCAGTTTTTTTTTTTTTTTTTTTTTTTTTTTTTTTTTTAAATTAAAAAAAAATTAAAGATGTATTAAAAAGTGGTACTAAATTTACATGGGATGCTCATTTTGACCTAGAACAATCTATATTACCTAAGTAATTATTTTGTTTGAGTAAAATTAGTGATTTTAATCACTTAAAATTAATTTTACTCCAAAACCCAAAAGCTTCAAATAAAATCATAAAAATCAGCAAGTGCACTTTGGGGAACACGTTTAGACATGTTGGAGGCAAAATAAAGGCACAAAAGTCAAGGTGGCACTCATTGGATTATGTCCATGGGTTAAGTGGCATGGTCAAAGGCATGCATCATGGTTTATAACATGCGCTCAAAAGAGAGGTGCACACCTCTCCCTTGAGGTGGCGCATTTCCCAAGGAAGATTCTCCTCTAATGTCTAGGGATTCGGCTTCTCTCCTTCACAAAACAAATGCAATGGCAGCCCACATAACACTTTGGCATATAGAGAAGGCAAGAAATGCCTCTCTCCCTCCCATGTGTCCTCACTCAAGAGATGTGCCCTCACACTTGGTACGCGCACCCTACTGGGATCTCTTCACCACTCAGAGCAGGTAAGCAAGCAAGTGCATCCCTCCTGTGGGGTTAGTGGAAGCTTGGGATCTGCATGCTTACTCTTTGTAACCAGGATCTATATTTGTATTTGGAATAAAATCAAAAGGCTTTGGAGGTCTACTCATTGGTATGGTGGCTCTTTATGGTTGTGTTAAAATTGCTATATGCTTGAGGTGATGTAGTTTCATTTATTCCTACTTTACATTGTTGAATATTGGCCATTGGAAAAACATTTTTGTTTCGTTGGATAGGATAGTTAAGCTTGATTGCTTACTCATTCTATTTTCTTGCTTATGTTTGGGGGTTATATGTGCATGGTGTGTTTTCTATAACTAATCTTGCCATAAAGTTTCCTTTGTGGTGGTAGTGTTGGCCGCCTTAATACATTGAATCTGCTATCGTGGAAGCACAAAACATTCAATCCACTTGGTGTGTCCTTGGGGCAGTCTCGAGTCAAGGTGTCACACCGACCTCAAGTCCCTGGCCTAGGCCAACTCTAGCTGGGCTGGGGTGGTCCCTATAAAACTAATCTAAGGCCTTTAAAATCTAAGAAAGAAGAAGACACGTATTCTAGGAGTTTATTCAATTAGCATTCATCATCATCATACTCAAAAGGTATTTGCTCATATGAAAGATAGATTACCGAATGAATAAAATTGCTCTCATAAGACAAAGATAGATAGTATGTTTTAAACAGTGCCTTAAAAGGAGTCATATGTAAAAAGTAGATCGATGATTTTATTAAGTTGGATTTGCATGAAGATCTAAGCATTGATTTAATATGCAACAGGTTAGAGTGTTTGTAGTGTGTTTTGTGTAGTTGGATTGTTAGATTAGAGCATGTACAACTCTAATGCAAAGAAATCCAACCAAATAATCTAACTCCTTAAGGGGAAAGGACAACCTCAAAAAAATGAAGTTAAACCCCCCAGGGTCCCTGGAACCTTGAAATCCACCCAAAATGAGCATGAACTCCTCTTGGATCTGTTTTTTCTGCAACCAAAACAGCAAACAGATAAGATGAGAAATGACAAAAAGGAACTTTTGAACAAATAAATTTTATCAAGATTTCCGGGAATTTTTCAAAGGCAAAAAAGGATTTTGGGTTTTTGGCACTTCTAGAATGGATTCAACTAGGCTCTTTCTAATCGTTTCATTTGTTGTCATACAACAGCAAACATAAGGCATTTATTTAGCTTGATTTTGAACTCCAAACAACGCATTTAACTAGCTTCAAATCTAGGAGAAAAGCAACTAGAAAATGCCCTAGATCTACTTCTCTTTAAATTGAAAGATTCTAACGAGATCTAGAAACTTTGCATGCAAAGGAAACTAATCTAAACTTTTGATTTAGAACTAAATTCTTAGCATGCAATGAAAGTAACCAAATGTTTTTAAAGAGAAATGAGAGGGAGAAGAAAATCCTTATATTTTTTAATTTTCAAGCATTGAAAGTTTATAGGCTTATGGGGTTCTTTTGATGAAGAATAGAGGGAGCACAATCCTTTGAAGATCTTGGACAAAGACGGTTGAAGCAACAACCTATCAATCCTCCAAGATTGGAGAACTTGCAAACAATGTACTTCAATCCCGCAAACATTTGTTAAAAGGTCTTCCCTACAACAAAACTCAAATATGCATGTTAGTTTAATCGAAAACGAAGCATGCAATATAAAAGTCTATGATTTAAGGAAGAAATAAGGTGAATTAAACTAGATTTATCTTATCCTTCTGCATGATAGCATGCATTCTAAGCCTTTAAAATAGATACAGAAGATTGAAATAACAAGATACAGATTACCTTATAAAGACTAGATTAGATCCAAGCATCCACACATAGCATCCACAAATAAAAGTGCTCCAAAGTCTCTTTATTCAAATGCTTCAAAGTTTTGCTAAAGTTTCTTTACCTTAATTAATCCGTCCTAAATGAAGAGGGTCAATCTCCTAAATAAACATGGAGATCCTAGGGCAATGGCCAAAGCAGGGGTGATGTACGAGAGGAGGAAAGGTAATAGTCTTAGGGAGGCTGGAAGCCACGATGAGTTGATTTGCTGGAAGGGTGAGTGAATTCAGGAATGAAGCCACGTGAGGGTGAGTTACCATGAGGAGGTAGGAGCGAATTAAGGAGAGTGGGAGGTAAAGGGCGAGAGTAGGTGAGAGAACTTAGTACCGCGGAGGATGAAGCCACGTAGGGAGTCGGAAGGAGGGAGACAATGGCAGGTATGGGAGTGTACACCGAGTGGTAAAGGGGAGGAAATAAGTGATGGGGATGACGAGACACGAGGGCTAAGGGAGCATGACGCCGCGAGGAAAGCCACGTGAAGAGGAAGGGGAGTCAATGATAGGTAAGCAAGTCACACCAAGTGGAGAGGACGAGGGAACTCTAATGAAGAGTGTAAGTGGAAGCTTATGTAACATGTGGGAGATGAGGGCTTGAGCTTAGGGAGATGAGGGCCAACCTAGGGGTGAGTGTTGAGGGATGAGGGAGCCACGCATGGTGAAGTGTGGGCCGCGCGTGAGGAGCCACCTAGGATTTGAGTTCCTTTATTTGGAACTCCTCCTCATGCCATGTCATCTAATTGAGTCAACCCCCCCCTTTAGTTGACTTACTTTTAACGCTTTGGCCAACTAGGGGCACCTAAAAAATAAACTTTTAAAGCATGTTTCTAGTTTTCCTAAAACTTAGGAAAACATTTAATTACCCTTCCGTTTTCGAGTAAAATTGGTTTTTTAGCGATAATAATCGCTTTTTACCCTCGAAAGATGGGAAATAGGGGTTTACACCATGCTCGGGACCCAAAAACGACTGTAAATATGGTATCCGACAAACATCCATGCCATATTTTTACACTTATTGACCTCGCCGTAATTAATAAATTCCAACTTTGCGTGAATTTAATTAATTCGCTAAACTTTAAAAACCTATCAGAAGCTAGTCACTCTAAATAACTGTATTATCTGTTCTAGTATGAGCTTATATACATTCCCACTAGACATTGGATTTTCTCTATGCTAAGACCAGCTTTGGTCGTAACACATACTCGGCTTTGGGAGCAAGTCTCTTTTCGAAAGTGAAACTCGAATTATTTGTAATCCCTCCCCTACCAAGGTAAGAAGAAAAAAATAATTAACAAGTAAAAACTCCTGAGTATGCGCCCACTCCGCATCAAGGGCGGGCCACTAGCCTTTACATTCCTCATACCCTAGAACACTTTATTACAATAGTAGCCACGGGAAAAGGGGCCTTTTGAGGGCCTGTTGAATCATTGAATTTTGCATGTATGAGCACCGCTGTTTCATTCCTTTTGCATGCTCTTTTCTAGAAATCCAAATTTTGTGCAATCCCTCGGTGGGATAACATTTGGCTCCACTTGGGGACGTGTGCTCGATCTTTAAAACAAAAGGAGAGCATGCGAGAATCCGTAATCGGTCTCACATCACAAACATCTCGCCAAAACAACATCAACAACACATGTATATGAAGACCAAGTGTAAATTGCACAATTATTAAAATGAAATGAACTATAACATTAAAATGTGAGGAAAGGGTTAGAGATACGTCATAGAGGGATGCCCCATGGTATCAAGTAACATTATTGATGAAGACTTGAAAACTATCTGCTTACTTGTAGCTTTAACATTTCCACTGTCTAACTAGATGAAGTAGAAAATGCATGAATCAGCCATGTCATGGATGAAACAAGACCTCGATGTCGGAATAATCCCTCGTCCCGGATGACTCTTTGAAGATCCTTTCCAAGCTTTATTAACTTGGAGTTTTTCCTGGGAATATACCTCCCAAGAAACATGTATTTTCTTTATTCAACCAAATTTTGAAGTTTGGTATGCCTTGTACAATTTTTAAGGAAGTACTGTACTTTGGACCTGCCATGATGGAAGTACAACCACCGGGCCACGATCTTAGAGTTAAGAAATTGATATCTCCAATTTCTCATTTGCTGTCATTAAGCCATCCGATGGTTGAGAAATTGAACTCGAACTGGAACTATTAAGGAATCGGCTTCAATCGAATTACTTCCTGTGATCATCACAATTGTCAAAAATTTTATTTGAAGAGATGGACTCCTGAGGAGGGTGGGATTTGAATTATCTCGATACTCAATCATTTCTAACTCAAAATCCTTTTTGTTTCAAGGATCGCTAATGACTCATCTATATTCTCCGAATGCGAAATTCATTTTCTTGTTTATTGTGAAACTCTGTCTCTATAGGGTTTGAATACTTGATAAAAGCTTCTGCCTTTGCTAGGCGAGCTTCCATGTCCGTTAACTGCATTGCATGAGCTAATCTCATGGCCTGGATGACATCTATAAATTTCTCATCAAAATCCGCAGAAGCATCCGAATTGACTATCTTTATAATTGGATATTCCTTCCTTCCATTTTTCCATGAAAGCATTCAACTCTTTGTAAGTTCTAATCAGTTTATCCTTAAGTTTTGTAAACCAATCAAGATCATCATCAAAAGACAAGATAAACAACTTCATTCCCACATCTTCATATATACACATAAACACCATTTATTAAAGCAATGTGAAACTCTCCCAACATGACGTCTAGCATCAATTACATACTTTGAAAACAAGGTAAATTTTCAATTGCTTTTTCTGAATCACATGTGGATAACCACCTCCTATTGCATAAAAATCAATAGGTTTATAAAGACCATCCATTTCTAAATTAGATTTATTAAACGTAAAAGATTAACAGAAATGGACTAGGACCCAAAAAATTAATAAGGATCCCGTAGTAGCATTACTATTGGGCCTCCTCCAAAAAACATCTTCGGGTTTAAGGATGAAGCTGAGCAAACTGTGAGTTCCTCTTTGTAGAATACTTTGTCAATTTTTTTTTGAAGTGGAGTCGCCAGATGATCAAGTTTATTCTAAAGCAAACAAGAAACATCAAACAAAGCAAAAGCAAAAGGGAAAACAAAGTCGTGTCCCAGGAATAGAAAGGTTTTATCTCGCAGAACGGCGTACCAAAGATGTTGCCGCCCCAATACACACTGGGTTATCGTGGAAGAAACCTTCAATCCACTTGGTGTGTCCTTGGGGGCAGCCCTCGAGTCAAGGTGTTGTCACCGAATCCTCAACTCCTCCATCTAGGCCAACTCCAAGCGGCCATGGGGTAGTCCCTATAAAACGAACTAAGGCCTTTAAAATCTAAGAAAGAAAAAGACACTTATTCTAGGAGTTTATTCAATTAGCATTATCATCATCATACTCAAAAGGAACTTGCTCATACGAAAGATAGATTACTAAATGAATAAAATTGCTCGTATAAGACAAAGATAGATAGTATGTTTTAATCAGTGCCTTAAATGGAGTCATATGCGGTGTAGATCGAGGATTTTATTAAGTTGGATTTTCATGAAGATCTAAGCATTGATTTAACATGCAACATGTTAGAGTGTTTTTAGTGTGTGTTGTGTGTAGTTGATTGTTAGATTAGAGTATGCACAACTCTACGTAAAGAAAACTAACCACAACACCCAACTCCCCGAGGGGAAAGGACAACCTAAAAAAGAAAATGAAGTTAAAAAACTCTGTGGTCCCCTGAAACCTTGAATCCAATCTAAAATGAGCATGAACTCTCTTGATCTGTTTTGGCCGCGACAAAAACAAAGAAACGGATAAGATGAGAAATGACAAAAGTTAACTTTTGAACAAATAAATTTTATCAAGATTTCTTAAATTTTCTAAGGCAAAAAAGGATTTTTTGGGCTTTTGCATGAACTAAACTAGGCTCTTCTAACTCTTTCTATTTGCTGTCATACAACAACAAGCATAAGACAATTATTTAGCTTGATTTTAAATTCAAAACAAAGCATTTAACTAGCTCCAAATCTAGGAGAAAAGCAACTAGAAAAATGCCCTAGATCTACTTCTTTAAATTGAAAAGATTCTAACGAGATCTAGAAACTTTGTATGCAAAGGGAAAACTAATTCAAACTTTTGATTTAGAACTAAATTCTTAAGTATGCAATGAAAGTAACCAAATGCTTTTAAAGAGAAATGAGAGGGAGAAGAAAAATCCCTATATTTTTAATTTTTCAAGCATTGAAAGTTTATAGGCGATGGGGTCCTTTGATGAAGAATAGAGAGAGCTCAATCCTTTGAAGATCTTGGACAATGACGGTTGAAGCAACAACCTATCAATCCTCCAAACTTGAAAAACAACCTGCAACAATGTACTTCAATCCTGCAAACATTTGTTAAAAGGTCTTCCCTACAACAAAACTCAAATATGCATGTTAGCTTAGCCGAAAACGAAGCATGCAATATAAAAGTCTATGATTTAAGAAAGAAATAAGGTGAATCAAACTAGATTTATCTTATCCTTCTGCATGATAGCATACATTCTAAGCCTTTAAAATAGATACACAAGATTGAAAAAACAAGATACAGGTTACCTCATAAAGACTAGATTAGATCCAAGCATCCACACATAGCATCCACAACAAAAGTGCTCCAAAGTCTTCTTTATTCAAATGCTTCAAAGTATTACAAAGTTTCTTTACCCAGACTCAATCCGTCACAATGAAGAGGGTCGACCTCTCTTAAATAAACATGGAGGTAGAGATCCCTAGGCAATGCATGCGCTAGGGTAGATGCATGAGAGGAGGAATGGAATTAACTTAGGGAGAAGGGAAGCTTACGCATGAGTTGATTAAGGGGAAGGGCGAGTGAATTAAGGAGTGAAGCTTACGTAGGTGAGAGAACTTAGGTAGTACGTGAGGATGAGGGTTACGTAGAGCTGAAGGAGGAGATACGTAAGGGTATGGGAGTGTACACGAGTGGTAAAGGGGGAGTGAAATAAGTGATGGGGGGATGACGTGAGATGAGGGCGAG
>SNQJ01S0067041.1:27022-37896 GCA_010110895.2 Picea sitchensis | reverse complement strand
TGGATGGGCGGCTGACACTGCTTCGCGATATTGCGAGCCCGACTCTGGGCGCTTTCGGCGCTTCAGGGTTCGGAGTTTCGAGACGAGGAACCTTTACCCTTCGAAATCCCGAATGCCGAAATGCCGTCGTGATTAGATATCGTGCCACGCGTCCTTTGGATGGACGGCTGCTATCCTTTCCTTCATGCAATATAGGCGCTATCCATCACGCTAATCTCAGCATAACTCCGCTAACCACGATTTCCCGTCGACCGTCGATCTGCTCCTATGGATGAATCTGGATCGTCGACAACATAATTTCACCCGCTTACTCGCTTGGAAGCCTGAAACGAGATTTTATGTGCTGCGCTTGGGCGCTTCTCGTGCAACTAGCAAACTTGAATACTCTTGTGCCCAGGACAATAATTGTTACTAACAGAATCCTTGTAAAGCCATTAAGGTTTTTAACATGCATACATGCATATATTATACTCAAGCCCCTCCTTATGGTACATTGATTTGAATATTGGATTGTTATGTTTCTTCTTATGATGCATTGATTTCATCATGAAGTTTTTATGTCTCTTCCTAGGATGCATTGATTTTAACATGCAGGTGTTATATTTCATCTTACATTGTATTAATTTCAACATGTGATTGTTATGCTTCTTATTGAGATGCATTGATTTCAACAAATGTGGTTGTTATGCTTCTTCTTACATTGCATTGATTTCACCATGAAGTTTTTATGTTTCTTCTTTTGATGCATTGATTTCAACATGTCATTATTTCATTACAACATTGTTATTTGGAAGCTAACTCCCTACATTGTAACCATAACCATTAATGTTTGCTCAAAATGAAACAACCTATGACACCAAAAAAAGTTTACATGTATTATTTTCTATACATATTTAAATATAGCTCCATGTTTTATACAAACCTACATTCTCATTGTAGATTGAGAGATACATTAATTGTTTGGGAGTGAAAGGTAAAGTCTATTTGGTAGGCCCACCCATACAAAAATCTACTCTTTGCAAAAAGACAACATTTAAAAAACCCTTTGTTAACAGGCGAAATGTTTGTATTCATGATATTCAGATCCACCCATGTTGCTTTCAATTAATGAAAACCACAAATCCTAAAATATATGAGAGATTGAATGCAATGTGTTGAAGAAAACAACATGAAAATTTTTAGTAGATTTTATCGAATAATTTGAATCTCCAAGTAATGTGTATGAAATGAAATGACATATTTATATTTCATTTTTGATTGAAAATGTAAATTTGACATGGTTCCTTACGATTGCAACGAACCTAGATCCATCTTAACCTCAGATCTATTAAGTATTAAGAGGGATCAAATCCATTGAGGTGAAAACCTTTCTTCAAGTTTCTACACTCTAAAAATCGTTTGCGCCTCAAAAGATTTGATCCCTCTTGTCACTTGATAGATCCAAGGTTAATATGGAGCTAGCCTAGTTCAAAGTAATGTTTATGAATATTTGTTTTGTCCCATTTTACGAATAGAGTTTTTAATAGCCCTTAAATTAATTATTTGAGTTGAAGCATAAGTTTCTAACGGAAAATTCAAGAATCAATTCAGGTGTGTTGATATGGTTTATATATAAAAGATGTAATGTATCAAGATGATAAAATGTGTTAAATGTATGCTATGTTTAATATGGGTTGGAATTGAAAAATAGAACGACATGATAGTTGATGTTAATTTGTGTATTGATATGTGTTTTTTTAAATATTAGAACGAAATAACAAGTTAATAATAATAAAAAAAAAACATCAATAAATGGTGTTAACATGTTAATAAATGGTGTCATCATTGATTAACTCTTTAAAACACGGAGTTACACCAACTATCATAGAAAGGAAAAATATTATATAGTAATAATAAAAATAGCAAGATGTTACCAAATACATATATTTAATCTTTTTTTTTTTATAATTATTTATATACTCATACACATAAATCCCATAGAGGATGGAGGAGACCACATCCATAATGGAAGGGAATCTCTATAGCTAAGCAAATAGACATAATCACTTTAATATAAAAGTCATTTATTCTATATAAATACAATAAATTTTAATTTTAAAAACGTTAATTTAAAAAAATATTTTTAAGAACAAATTCTCAATTTAAAATTCTCTAAATTCTTTATAATGCAAGTATCTTTATTTACTATAAATTATTTCTAAGAACAAATTCTCTATTTAAAATTCTCTAAATTCTCTCTAATGCAAATATCTTTCTTTACTTTAAAATTTCTTATTTATAAAAAATTATGCTAAAACTTAATGACATTTCATTTAAAAAAAAATATTAAAAACAAAATATCGTGTTCTTATTCTTTTCATTTTCTTCTTCTGTACTCTCACTTTAATTTCTTAATGACATTTCATTTATATATATATATATATATATCATGTTTTTATTCTTTTAGTTTTTTTCCGAATAAATTTTCCATAAGGTAAATATCTTTCCTTATTTTCAAATTTTGATCATATTGTAAATGCCTTTCTTTTTTTAATCATATAATTTTCTTATTTTAATTTTTTTTTTAAATTGTAAATATTTTTTTTTTTATTTATTTATATAATTTTTTTTCTTTTACCCTACAAATTTAATCATATAATTTTTTTCCTTTACTCCACAAAACAAAAACTTGATGATGTTGAGAATTTAACTTTAATATAAAAAAAAAAAACAGTGGGTCATTTTCTTAATATTCTTTCTTTACTTTTCTTTACAATGGAAGAAACTTTTTCCACAAATGCCCTTACAACTCAATCCTTACAATGTGGGTATGAAGGGGACCCATCCTCTACTTTGTTTGTGGACTGGACCCATCATTCCTCATTAAAATGTTTAAAAAGTAGAGGTTTACCTTAGGAGAATCCACAAAGATCATCAGGTCACTTCAAATCATAAATGGAATTATAGGATTCCCACTTTCACTTCCGGTGAAGCCTGTGTGAATGCCTCTGTCACTCCCTGTGTCCAGTCCATCTCCCTCTCGCTCATAATTCCTCTTACCCAACCAGGTTTTATATTCTCTGCTTCAACTGACGCCATGGACCAGATTGGAACCGCAGTTGCAGTCGATGCCATCAACAAGGTTATTGTTGCTCCACTTCTTCAGCAAATCGATGATGTTATTCACCTCGACCAGAACCGTGGCATTCTGCAAGCTAAGTTAAACAGTATGAAGTTGCTTTTACAAGATATCTGCAATGGCTTTCAAAATCAACAGAGAACGCCGCCCGAATCCATCCGAAACTTTTTAGAGAGCACACGTGATGCGGTTGCAGAGGCGAAAAGTCTCATCGATAGGTCCCAGCTCCAGCAACAATGTCTGGATTGCATCTTCTGCAAGCCCAGAATTTCCAGACAGATTAGAGAATGGAACACAAGATTTGATCAGCCCCTTCAAGAGCTTCAAACTCTCTTTTCGGTCTTTTCTCATGCTGAGCAAATTGGCTCTTCCTCAGCACAACCGCCGGAAAAGGAGACACTTCAACCCCTACCGGAAGGTGGAAAAACTTATCATAACTTCAACTTCTAATGAGAACAACTTTTATTAGTTGTTATCCATAAATAATCCTTCAATGGTTCACAAGGGAGCAAACTTTCAATCCTGTAAGACCTTTGGGTTTTGTTTCCTTAAGTCTAGGGAAGATGAACATTTAGTTATTCAAAAGAAATTTTAGATGTCACCCCAAGGCCAAAAGGTAGTTTTAACCTAAATAGTATCAACAAGAAAGCCAATATCCCTTGTGATCATAACTAAAGATAGAGGTCCAATGTGGTGTGCCTTGGGATTCCTGGATGTTTGTTGAGTTACAAATTCTCTATATTTGGATATACTACACAAAATTTTATTGTTAAAAAAATCTAACCTTAATCCCATACATAAAGCCAAATACTACTCTTAATTAAAATTTAACCTTATACACAAAAAAAATTCTTACCAAATATTTCCAAACATATATTCATATTACAAAAATTATTGTTTGTTCAACAATACATGTATTCTAGTATTCCAACAGAGGATAAACACCTTCAGTAACCACTCACACAACCATATCAAAAATCAACACACCGATGTTTTTACATGGTAAAGCCCTGTGGGGAAACATACATATCCCTAGCCAATGTGACCACTTGGAACAATTTATTAATGCAAAAGAAAATATTACAGAGAGATTTACAAGAGAGTTTGGTGCAAAGAGAACTCCAACCCTACCCCCGCAGGGTTCCTGCACGCACCTCCTGCTCATAGCATGGTTCTGTTCCTCTCTCTTGGGGCCAAAGTGGCTCCTTAGATTCCCTGCTGGAATCGCTGCTGTGAAAATCCCAGTCCACGGGTCCTTCTCATTCACCTACACGGCCTCTGCAACTAACCGTGGTTATCCCCAAGTCACTATCGGGGTTCAGGGTTTCGCGGTTCACGCTGTCGAGAGTCACTGCACTCTCGAATCCCCGATTCGTGATTAGCTCTTTCTCTACACGCGTTGTCCCACCTGGCTCAGCTCCAGGTCCACATGACCATTTCTCCATGACCGTGGCTTTACCTCATGTCGCGGTTCCTCCTATGTCCTTAGCCTCCCCCGGCTAGACCATGGTCCATACGACCACCTCCTATATGACCTCAGTCAAATAGCGTCTCATCGGAGTTTCGAGCTTCAATTTCCCGATGAGCTCTCCTTTGCCCTTAGCACCTCCTGGCTAGGCTCTAGTCCACATGACCTGCTCGTATATGACCGCAGCCTTACTCTCCATCGAGGTTTCGACACTTGTGATGTCACAATTCACAAGTCCCCGTGATTCACGATTTCCTGATTCGCGATGCGCTCCTCTACACACTAGCCCTTCTGGCTAAGCCCTGGTCCATGTGACCGTTACCCGTGACCGCAGCCTTTACCCGTTGGGGCTACGGGGTTTGTGATGCCTCAGAGCACACCCCCACAGGACTCGCGATATGCTGATACCCAATGCGCCTCCATATCATTGACAACTGGCTTCCACTACGCCACCATCCTCCGCTGCTGTGTTGATAGCTGGCCCCCACTCATTGGGGTTTCGCGGATCGTGATTCAGAAATGCACAAAACACTCGTCACCGGAATCCTCGATTTCCCAATGAACAAAATGCCGATGACGCCTGATCTTTTGCCACCTGTCCCTGCAGATGGACGGCTCAGGTTCCTCCTCGGGATTTCGAGACTTTCCATGTCCTGACGCCTTGTCCTCTGGACTCGCAATTCTCCAATTGCCGATTTGCCGATGGGCAATCTCCCTATCGGTTCTCCTTGATGGCGCTAGATGATTGCCACGCGTCCCTCAAATGGATGATCCCGATTACGTCGGGATTTCGAGACTTCTCCTGTCCCGGTTCTCTTGTCCTCGGGAACTCCGATTTCCCGATGTGTCAAACGCCGATGGCGCTTGATCTCTGACACCTGTCCCTCCGATGGACTATCCAGATCTTATCGTTGTTTCGAGACTTGAGTGGTCCCGATGCCTGGTGCCCTGGATCTCCGGAATGGATGATCTCATGACACGTGTCCCTCTCCAACCGGACGACTTAGATTTGCTCTCGGGATTTCGAGACTTTCGAGACCCCGGTTCTCATGACCTCGAGAACTCTGATTTCCCGATGGCCAAAATTCCGACTGCTATCCCTCGTGCAGCTTCTGCCAATCCAACGGCTGATAGGATTTCCCCTTCTGATCTGACGCTCATATCTACTCTTTTGTGCACTCCTCCTCTTGAGGCTAAACCATGCGCTACTTCTCCCAATCCAACGGATGACAGGATTTTTTCAAGAGATCCGACAGCTGTCAGTCCCCTCTTTCTATAGGATCCTTCTGAGCTCCTCCTGGACGTAGCTATTCAACGGTCCAGATCTGCTTTCTCCGCCTGATCCGGCGGTTCCTGTTGCTCCCTCCTGAGCGTCTAAGATTTCTTTCCAGACTTGGAAGAATTCTACACCCCCAAAGGCTTCGACCCTTGCTTCCTTTCTGCCCTACGAACTCCTCGACTTGAGCCTCACTGCGCGTATGAAAATGCTATCCTTCTTGAGCTTCTGCCCTTTGAATCCTCACGGGATACTTTGACTCCTGCACTCCTGCAGATTCTTCGCATGCAAAGCGCTATCTATCCTGAGCTTCCACGAACACTCAGACTCCTTGGGGGATTTGGTCCTTCTTCTCCGTCAGATGGAGAGTATCGATGCCTTCCTGGCTTCCTGCTCAAGCAACCTCCTTGCTGAGTCTTTCGGGGTGTTTAGCAACCCATCAAAGGTCCCTCAGTGGACTCTTTCTTCCAATGGCAGAACTCAAAGAGTTCTTTGTTGTCCTGTGTCTTCTTACGCGCTTCTCAACGCCCTCCTGGAGGAGTACCTTCCTTCCACAGAACGTTCAGTAGTTCTGGTTTCTCTCTGTGCTTCCTTTGCACTTGCTCAATTCCCAGCTGGCAGAGCTTCTCAAAATTCTCAGGGATTTTGGTCTTTCTCAAACTCACGACAGAGTTCTTCTTCTGTGCACCTATGCATTTGCTCAATGCCCTCTTGGCAGAGCTTCCCAGAATCCTCAATGATTTTGTCTTCTGAACTCACAACAGAGTTCCTTCCTCTGTGCACGTCTGTACACATGCTCAATTCCCACTTGGCAGAGATCTCACAGAACCCTCAGTGATTCTATCTGCAACTGTGTTTCAGCTACACAGCCTTGCCTCCTGAGGTGTTCAACAACCTCACAGGTCTTTCTCCTGAGTTGTTGATTCTAGTCCTGTGCCTTAGCATGTCTTCATCTGACTCCTCTGAGTTCAGAAGTGCATCCTCCTTTGCACTGGTATTCAAAGTCTCAACACTCTATCACGCCCTCATGGCGTGAAACCTCAAAGACCTATCAACTAAAATCACACGAACTCCCTGCAATGGCATGATAACAACACACACATACAACATATAATGAAAACTTATAGACATGCATATAAGACAGAATAACATGCAGGAAAAACTGCTTCTGATTATATTAAAAATGGCAAATGCTTGTATTTTACAGAGGTGTTCTCGAGCTCTCCCTGGCTCTTCTCTTCTCTACCTCCTATCTTGTCTCTCCCAAAATGAGATCTGAAAATCTGTTTTACTTGAGGGGCTCATTGAGAACTTCCCTCCAGGTACACCTACCTTATTCAATTACAATGAATGGGCTGTCTAGTCCAGAATCGGACCAAGATCTCAGCCAATCTACATTAAAGGCCGATCCTATCTAATGCCTACATAAAATCACGGCTTCCTGGCTCAACAACCTAAACCATTTAATTACATTCAATACAAATATGAATGAGGCTGCACCTCCCTTCATCCTTTGAATGCGTGCACGCTGACGTGGCTGGCTGGCTGCATGGAGAGATGCTCCTGCATCATACTCCACAGCTGTAAAAATCATGAGCTCCTGCTCATGAGCTTCCTCTATCAGCTTATTGGAAATCCCCCTGGATCCAAAACAAATGTGTGGAGCTGTCCATTTGCTCCATTTTGCTACTACTTCCACTGTGTTGTTGCTGCTGCTGCTACTGCTTTCCTTCTGCTCAGCCTCTCCTTGCTGGCAGGGTTTGCTGATTTCAACATCAGATCCATGATCTCCTCGATCACTTCATCCAGCTGCTCACTTGGCTGGTTTTGCTGTTGCAGTCTCCTCAGCTACAAAAATTTTTGGCCATTGGGAAGATCATTACGATCTCCCATGCCTTCATCTGTTTCCAACTTTACCTGTTGGATGTGCATGCCCTTCAATTTTACCTTCTCTTCTAGGGCTTCCAATTAATCCCACAGATCAACAAAACATGTGCAGTCTGCCTCTTTATCCTCTGCTTCTGCAACCTCCCATGTTGTAGTCTTTTCAGCTGCAATGCTGAATATGTCGAGCCATTCCTCGGAATGCTCGTTTCCTCCTTCTATTTATTTTGCTGTCAGCTCAAATGCTACAGCGCTCTCAGCTTGTTGGCTGGAGTCATTGAGACATTCCACCGAATGCTCATCTTCTTCATCTTCTGCTTCTTTTTCTGCTGTCAGCTTCAGTGTTACAGCTCTTTTAGCTTGCTGGCTGAAATTATTGAGTTGTTCCTGAGAACACTCATTTTTCCTTTCATCTTCTTGGGCAGTCTCAAATGCCTGCTCCAACTCTTCTTCTTATTTGACTGTGACTGTTTGATGGAAATCAGTCATCATCAACTATGACTGTTCCCCTGCTGTTTCTGCATTTACAACAGAATTTTCTGCCTCCTCCTGGGCAGATGGTAGGAATAATTGTATTCCCCCAATCATCAAGATATCATCCTGATGTTCTTTCACCTCTGTCAATTGCACCTACTAATCCACATTTACCTTTGAGCTCTCTTGCTCTGCCAGCTCCCATGGCTGATTCCAACTCATTTTTGAGCTATTGAGACCCCCAAATGGTCTTATTTGCTCATGCCTGCCTACCTGGCAATATGGGATGCTTCTGCTACTTCCCTGGCAGATTATGAGATCAACTGATCCTATATTCATCAGCAACCCCTGCTGATTTGAACTCTCCATTGAGTCTATGAGAATTTCAAACAGTCTCAATTTTTCATCTCTGCCCACCTGGCAGTTAAACACGCTTCCGCTGCCCTCCTGGCAGTTTAACATGCTTTCGCTTCCCTCCTGGCAGTCTTCAAGATCTTCATCTGATCTCCTTTCATTGCCCAGCTGGCAATGCAAATTTTCCTGGCTGTCCTCATGACAGTCTTTGAGATCCTCAGCCGGTCTCATTTCTGTTCCCTTGCCCATCTGGCAATATGGAAAAATTCCACTACCCTCTTGGCAGTCTATGAGATCCCTCAACGGTCTCTCATCATTGCCCAATTGGCAATTTGAAATTCCTTGGTTGTCCTCACGACAGTCTTTGAGATCCTCAACTGATCTCAATTCGTTGCCCTCCTGGCAAACTGGAATTTCTATTTCGCTGCCCTCCTGGCAGTTCTTGAGATCCCACAGCAATCTCTGCTCATTTCCCTCCTGGAAAATTGAAATTCCTTGACCGTCCTCTTGATAGTCCGTGAGATCCTCATCTGATCTCAACTCATTGTCCTCTTGGCAATCTGTAATTTCTTCTTTTCTGCCCAACCGAAAGTACTTGAGATCATCAACTGATCCCAATTCATCCCAATCATCATCATCATCGAGACCTCTTCCAGTCTCCAGTTCACATACCTCAATCGTTCTGTTAACAACTTTCACTGTCTTCTAACTATCAATTCCTTGACTGGCCAACTTGTCTTTGGTTTTTTCCATGGGCCATTCATACACCCATTTCGGCTTGGCTTTCTGCTGCATCTTCAATGCAAGCTTTTCTATATCTGCCCTTAATTCATCAAGCTTCTCTGCTTGGCTCTTCCTCCCAGCGCGCCTATGGTCTTTAGTAGCCATGGCGCTGTCTCTGTTTGCCTTCCTGGCAAATCTACTACTGTCACTCCGCACTAAGAGTTCCAAAAGTCTCANNNCTTCCGCTCCTCTGTCTGCAAAAATACAAACAGATTCCCCCTCTGATACCACTTAATGTGTATCAGGGTGATTTCTTCTCCTCTACCTCTTCCTGCCTAAAATATACAGACAAGAACTAGCTCTGATACCACTTGATGCAAAGAGAACTCCAATCCTACCCCCGCAGGGTTCCTGCACGCACCTCCTGCTCACAGGATCGTTCTGTTCCTCTCTAGTCGAGCCGAAGTGGATCCTTAGATTCCCTACTGGAATTGATGCTGTGAAAATCCTAGTCCACAGGTCCTTCTCATTCACCCGCACAGCCTCTGCAACTAACCGTGGTTATCCCCGAGTCACTATCGCGGTTCGGGGTTTTGCGGTTCACGCTGTCGAGAGTCACTGCACTCTCGAATCCCCGATTCGTGATTAGCTCTTTCTCTACATGCGCTGGCCCACCTGGCTCAGCTCCAGGTCCACATGACCATTTCTCCATGACCGTGGCTTTACCTCCTGTCGCAGTTCCTCCTATGTCCTTAGCCTCCCCCAGCTAGACCATGGTCCATACGACCACCTCCTATATGACCTCAGTCAAATAGCGTCTCATCGGAGGTTCGAGCTTCAATTTCCCGATGAGCTCTCCTTTGCCCTTAGCACCTCCTGGCTAGGCTCTGGTCCACATGACTTGCTTGTATATGACCACAGCCTTACTCTCCATCGGGGTTTCGGCAGTTGCGATGTCACGTTTCACAAGTCCCCGTGATTCACGATTTCCCGATTCGCGATGCACTCCTCCACGCGCTATCCCTCCTGGCTAAGCCCTGGTCCACGTGACCGTAGCCTTTACCCGTTGGGGCTACGGGGTTTGTGATGCCTCAGAGCACACTCCCACGGGACTAGCGATATGTTGATTCCCGATGCGCCTCCAGATTGTTGACAGCTGGCTTCGACTACGCCACTGTCCTCCGCTGCTGTGTTGATAGCTGGCCCCCACTCATCGGGGTTTCATGGATTGCGATTTAGAAATGCACATAACACTCGTCACCGGAATCCCCGATTTCCCGATGAACAAAATGCCGATGGCGCCTGATCTTTTGCCACCTGTCCCTACAGATGGATGGCTCAGCTTCCTCCTCGGGATTTCGAGACTTTCGATGTCCCAACACCTTGTCCTCTGGACTCGCAATTCTCTGATCACCGATTTGCCAATGGGCAATCTCCCTATCGGTTCTCCTCGATGGTGCTAGATGATTGCCACATGTCCCTCAAATGGACGATCCCGATTACATCGGGATTTCGAGACTTCTCCTGTCCCGGTTCTCTTGTCCTTGGGAACTCTAATTTCCCGATGTGTCAAATGT
>SNQJ01S0067040.1:59675-70047 GCA_010110895.2 Picea sitchensis | reverse complement strand
AGGAATGACTCGGTTTCTCCGTGAGTTAAACAATGACACAAGATATTGTATATTCCTCGGCGATACAAAGTGTGACCGACAATAGTATATTTCTTAGCTTGGTATCTTATATGTCGTCGGTCATCTCGCGAGAGATGCTGAAGGAATTTCAAAGTTTAAAGGTAGTGAACAATGTCTCTGTACGAGGGGTCGGATGAAGAGACAAGGAAAATGTGTTCATCCACAAACGAATAACATGGATAATGTTCTCATATAATCATGGAAAGTCGTATATTAACTATGCGAAGACTAGTGATTTCTTGGATTTCGCAGAAGTGAAATCGAGATCAAATTCTTGTAAAATGACAATCCATTTATTATATTTTCCCCCTATAAAACGCCTGGTAAGTACATATTGAAATGGATTGACATAGACAACCATAGTAGTCTTGAAAATCAATATATAATGATGCAAACGTTGGACTGCGTGAATGAAAACCAAATATAGATTTTCAACGTGAGAGTAATTAAGCTCAGGATCGACTAAATTTCGACTAAGATAGTAGATGATGTGCTTGCAGAGCTCATCATCCTCCTGAACCAAAACCATACCAATCGTCTCCTCAGACGCGGAGATATAAAGAAAGTAATCCCTATTGTAGTCATGAGACTTCAACAGAGGCGCTGATACCAAATCTTTCTTCAAAGCATCGAAAGACTCATGGGCTTTCTCATCCCAGATAAAGGGGGTGTCCTTCTTCAAAATATGCATGAAACCCTTAGTGATATTGGCATAATATACTGTAAACCGACGAAGAAATTTATCTTTCCCTTGCAAAGCTTAAATTTTTCTAATCGTGCACAGGGGAGGAAATCGAAGTATTGCCTTAACCTTTAATATATCACCTTGATCCCAGTCTCGAAAACTAGAAATTCCAAAAGACGACCAGACCTAACACAAAATATGCACTTGTGAGGGTTCAACCAGATTCTATAGTAACGACATCTTTCAAAAACAAGTTGATGGTGCGTATCGTGATCTGCTCTCTTACGAGAGTGAGAAACAATATCATCAAGGTAAGCTTTGACTATGTGCTTAATATCATGAAAAGAGAAAGTCATGGCACGCTGGAAGGTTGCTCCGGCATTTTTAAGGCCGAAAGGCATTTTTTGGTATACGAAATTACCCCAAGGAAAAATAAATGTCGTATTGTGTTGATCCTCAGGTTTGATTTGAATTTGGTTATACCATGAAAATCCTTCCATAAAATAAAATAATTCTCTTTCCCCACACTCGTTGAGAATCTGATCGATGAAAGATGTGGGGAAGTTATCTTTAGGACAGGCCTTGTTCAGGTCACGAAAGTCCATACATACATAGATAGTTCCTTGGTTCTTATTCACAAGAACGAGATTGGATACCCATTCGGTCAAGGGAACTGGGTAGATGAAGCCAACATTGAGTAGCTTCTCCACCTCTACCTTTATAGCAAGGGCCTTCTGGGGATTTACTACTCTGAGACATTGTCGAACAGGTTTAGCATCCAGATAATTTATGATATCATTCTCGACAATACGAGGTTTGATTCCTCGAATCTCTTCATATGACCAAGTGAATACATCTTGAAATTCCTTGAATATTTCGGTGTAGATCAGGATTTCCTCTAGCGAAGAATCTGCACTGATATTTACGTTTTCAATCTTGCCAGGGGTACGAGAGATATCGATCGTGACAATAGGATAAATACTCGCCATGTTTCCTTCGGCATAAATGTCATGAGTATCAAATTTAACTACAGCGTGACTGACTATATCACTCAAAGTACATCGAAAATCATCTTGTTCGATTCTTTCAAGATCTAGGAGAAAATAAGAGTGGTGATGCATATAATCCCAAGGTTTTTCGGAACCATTCATGGCTTCTATGATAGATTTGTCTGAGGGAAAATTATCATCAAGGAAATCATGTGAACAAGAGCACGAAGTGGCCCATACGGGCCTAAGAACGAGATCCTCCTTGTTTGTCGGTGAGGTAATAGGATCTGGATCGACGGAAGAGTCAGGAACAACTTGATATGCAATCTCCACTGTCAATAGTGGCATGGCCATTCCAGCATGCAACATACCTTCACAAGATGAAGTCAAGGAAGGTAGGGTCCACAGATCACTAAAATAGGAAGTGCGGAAAGGAATGGACCTCCTTATCGAAATGAGCCTACTGGACATGGCATAAACGTGGTGAATCGGTGTCATGAAGTCGAAAGTACTCATAAGGGAAGAATACATTCTGACACCGATATTCTCAGTTGTTGGATGAGAATTGTCGATCACAAGGATCGACTGTCCAATAGATGCATTAGGACTAGTGTACGCAAAGGATTACTGGTCGATCATCATGATCTTCCCTTCATGAGGAAAACAAAGATTATAGAAGATGGACTATACGACGATGAACATAGCATAGGTCCAATTGAATCCTAGTAACAAGTTATAATCAAGAGGCGCATCAACTACCTCGACCTCCACCTCTATCGTCTTCCCACCTAACTGGACCGAAAAGGAAGGAAGAATATCGTGAGGGCCAAAGGAATGACCGTCAAAAGAATTCAACATGTTCAATGACTTGGAAAGAGTCGGAGAATCGAGATCCTCCCAACAAATCAGGGACATCGCACATGTAGTAACGCCTTCATCAATAACCGCATGTTTGATGGTATACTTCGAGTATTCCACGTGGATTTGGAAAGCCACATGGTAAGGCAATTGAGGCTTCACATCTGTGATGTCAAACTTGATAACTTTTGAGACACTAGGTTCTAGAGATCCTAAAGAAGATAGTAAGGCATTCCTCTGTGAAGGACATGTCTAGAGTACCTCCAAAGCCGACATCGCACAAGGGGTTTGACCCAGTTCCTCAACAATAGAGTAGTTCTGGGCGGCTTTAGCATTTGGATTGTGGGTAGAGGGCTTGAGTACTCCTTTCATAATATGAGGCAATGGCTCTGGTTTTTCAATATATAAATTTGTCTCCGGAGGAGGAGGATGAGATTCTAGACTAGGAATATCTTGTGAAAAGATATAATCTCGAGATCGAGTGGCTACATTAATTTTTGCATAGACCATATCGTTACAGAAACGGTCCCTGTCTTGCAGCGATGGGTTTTGACTCCCACCAGCCACATTTTCGGTGTTTGAGGAGCTCGAGGCCATGTGTTGGTTATGTGAAAATGGATTCGTCAACACGGCGGGCTATAGAGATAATAGCCTTGCAACTTCTACAAGTTTGGGGCATAAGTGGGTAAGGTGATCATCTATGCAAAGCTTACAGGGAAACTTCACCTTACGTCTTTTTTGTTTTCCCTCTCCAACATTATTATTCGTCTTCTCATTATTACCATTGTCCTTGGGTTTATTACCATTTTTTCCACCCTTACAATTATTACGTCCTTTCTTCTTATTCCCGCCTGGTTGTTGGTTACCATTTGGGTTTACCAATGATTGGACGGAATGTGCATCCGCCGACTGAGTGGGTTTGGAAGACACAGATGAAGTTGTCCCTCCTACAGACTAGTTTAGAGACAACTCTTTCAAATGGCTTGTCACCGAATTGTTAACTTTACATTGGCGGTACCTACAATACCATCGACATGAGTTCCAAGATTTTGTCTAGGGTCTTAAGCTGACTATGGTGCGTCTAGAAGAATGTGATATAACATCCTAGACTAAGCATATATGAGATCTAAATATTGGACTTTAACGATTACTTCTTCCTCAGTGGTAACCCCAGCTGTTGCAACATCCTTCGAGATAGGAGGGTGAAAATAATTAAGGAACCATTCTAAAAGAAAGGTTGGGAGTATAGGAGTCTTAATCAACCTCTTCCATCTACACCACTCCTGGATATGATCTGAGATATGAGTGGCGATGTCCTGGTGTAAAGTCGACAAAAGTTCTAGGCCAACAACGTAATGGATGGGAAATTGGAAGTGGTTAAGGAAGAGCAACACCAGCTGAATAAAGGTCCCATATGCCCCCCTAGGTAGCTCAATATATCATTTCACAACAACTCTGATGAGGGTGCATTGAACTAATCTTAATCGAATAGAAACGCCTTTAAGGGAATTCGATGAGAACCAAAGGTGAAAGGTAGCGAAGTGATCACTAGGATCCTCTCCATTATTACCTTTGAACTTTGGAATGCTTGAAGGAATCTTGGTGGTGACGGGGGGGCATGGAGGATCATGACTCACAGGGTCGTTCATTAACTTAGACAAGTCTGGCAGATTAAGCGTGGCCAGAAAAGTGAGACAGGGTTGCGGAATCTGGCCCCAAGATCCCGTGAAAGATTGTACTTTAGGAACTGAAACCCATCTAGGGTTATGGTAAGTACCATATCCATTTCTGGGATTATAAGTCCCTCCTCCAGACTGATTCATAAAAGGTTGGTTGGGCATCATTCCGGCAGGAATGTTTTGTTCGGGGTTATAAGAATTGCTCCTAGCCGGATTGGATCCGGGTTGGGGGTTTCCCAAAGCATGAAACTGACCTCCTCCAGGTGGGCATCGAGAGGATAGAGGTGGATTCTTCATGCCAAACGTATTGGTTGGAATCGACACCGAGGAGGTAGGGGTATAGGATGGAACTTGAGAAGAATATTGTCCTCCAGGTTGGTTGTTCCACCCAGAAGTAAGAGGATTAGACCCTAGGTTAAAAGAAGGAGTCCCTCCTATATTAGGAGTCGTTTGAGTGATTTGAAAACCACCAAACGAAAAATGAGTATGAGGAGGTGTAGTTCCCCTAAGCCCAATGCTAGCAGTAGGGCCAACAACTGGGATGGCATTCGAAAACTGTGAAGTAAAGTTTGACATAGCATAGGGAAAAGGACTATAATACATAGGGATGGACTTAACATTATATCCCGGTGAGTGACCAAGACACCCAAAAGGGTTCGAGGCAAGATATTGAGCATTCACTATAGGTAGAGCCATAGTAATGAGAGGTGCCTCCGGCACTACAACCATTGTGGTTGCAGGAGTTGAAGGGGTGCCATTAACTATAGTGGGTGTGGGAGTCGAAGGGCTCCCAGTGTTCTGAAGACTAGGTTCAGTACTCATCCTTGTAGAATCACAATTCTGAACAGTGGATGTGTGTGTACCACGCCTAATGACTCTACGCCTTTTAGAAGGAAAAGACTCGAAATATGGTGGTAATTGTAACAAGTGATGAGACCAGCGAGGACGTTGGTCTAACTCCACGATGACTTAAGACTCTAAAGATAAAAAAAAATATCCTAAGTCCAACTAGTAATCAAAGAGCACACCAAAAGTCAAACAGGCAATATGCATACAAACGGGGTAAAGTGGTTGAGTGGCCTCCCTCCCTAAATAAGGTATGTCTCACCCAAGAGGGGCCTGAGACTCCCTGCTAAAGATCGAAGGTATTAGAATCAGTTATAAGGGCCCTCGTGGGCTTAACAACCAATTGGTTAGATCCCCCCAGAGAGGTAATCTTCCATAAAGGCTATGTGTTGTCTAACCCTTATCTGACCTAGGGTACCTGCAGAATAACCCATGTAAGTAACCTATGTGGCACCTAAGTCAATCAACTAAGCAACCAATTTATAATCGATGCACAAGCGAGCTGTCGTAAGTCAGGTCCACCATATGGGCAGGGTAGCAAAGCCCAAAACCTTGAAATTACTGCCTCTCACAGAGGTAAAGGCACTAGCAATATCCGTAGGTACGAATAGATCCCCAGAAATATATCTAATGCTAAGAAGGTATCGGGGGGATATCCCTTCAACCAACCTCACGCGACCTCTTGATTAACTCCAGTGTGAGCGGAGCCTCCTGATATTACCAATTATACACTAGATTTCTCCACTTCTTTTCAAATACACATATGTTGATTTAATTGCCTTGGAGAAGTTTACTCACAAAATCCTATTCCAAGGCACTAAATCCTAAGCTAGTTTGTGCACCCTAGAAAATAAAATCGTGACTAATCAATTTTAAATTGTAGCATTAATTTTAGTGGTCCTGATTACTCAAAAAGGTATGGTAGTGAAACTCATGATGTTATGACTCTGCAAGAAAAGTAAATATGAATATAATGCAAAGTCCTAACTTTAACTTTCAATGAATGATATGCTTCTGAAAACAAAAGCAACTTTCAATTTCAACTATGCAATTCTGAAGTAAAAATGCAACCTTTCACTAAATGCACTAAGAGAATGACACGGACTCAAAAGACCAAAATGCCAAGCAATGAAAAATCCCTATTTTTATTTTTTTTCAATATAATAGAATGAAAATGCATGGACTGAAAAGAAACTTGAAATATAAATTCTATTGTGTATGGAAAGAGATAACTCAAGCAGAATACCAAGGAGCAGAACACCCAGACCAATGTACAAGGACAATCAAATGAAAAGGTGACGAGAAAGACTCCACCCAAAAATTCAAATCCGGACAGGTTTCCTGTCATCCCAAGACACTCAACAGGCACTACAAAGACCTAAGAAGACTCAACAAACATCAAATCCCACCCAACAATCACCAGACCCAACAAACAAGCAAGGAAATATGATGTACGCGGCTATTTAGGAAAACAAAGCATATGTACCCAACTTGTAGAGGGACATCTTGCGTATATACGCGACTGTCAGGCCAAAACGTGCGTATATATTTCAAAAAACAATGCTAGGCAAGGGAGAATGATGAAAACTCGGACCCAAAGTTAACAGGATCTGTCAAGCAATGATACAAAAAGAAACAAAAAGGAATGAGAGCAATGTAAGATTAAAAAGCACTCCAAACCCTAAGAAATAAGATCAATCCCCATTATGGTCACCAATTTTGTTACAAGGGAAAAACTCTTTATGGCTAGGGTAAACCACAACAGACGAAAATGATTGCAGAAATCAACTCTATCCCAAAAACATGCTATATGAACCAATATGCAAGAAAGATAAGAAAGAGGCCTACCTTGTCCAGATGTTCGATGAAGTCCACCGTTGAGCACTTTGACCCAAAGCTTTATACCTGCAACTAGTTCTCAACAAACAAGCAAAGCAAGCATATGGTGATAATATAAAGAGTTAGCACATTTGATGGCATAATCCATTAATATACATAACAAATATGCCCATGGATAATAACTCAAATATTTTCAATATATCAATGGGACGGGAAATGAGTATTTCTATTAATAAATGATCAATCGAAGTGAAAATATTATAGACTTCCGTGTCGGCACGGTTCAGAACCGAGAAACTAAGTTCCTTCCAGTTGGGCCTCCATCGCTTCAATCCTCCACCAAAGGCAATCTCATAGAAGAGAGACAATGAGTTTCTCAATCAATAAGGAAAGAGCTTGGGGGATGAACACTATGTTCAGACTTAAAGGACAAAGGGATGTAGACTCAATATGAAGTAAATAATTTCTCGAGAGTAACTTTGCTCTTAAAGTTGAATTATTTCTCTTCTTTTCCATGGCTCAGAATTTTCCCATTTATACCTTTCAAATGGAAATGAAAGGCCGAGTCAGAACGTTTCCAGTATATGTAAGGCCAAGGATCGGATATTTCTTGTCGTTACATGGAAACCCAACATTAATTTTCATTTTTTGGCACAAATCCCAATGTATGTGGGCTGTAGTGGAGCAGCCTGCGTATATGCATGTTGTATAGTAGGCAAGGTGTGTACATGTGTAAAAAGTTGTATTTTTTGCTCTAAATTTTACAAACAAGGATGATAAGTCTGCATGGGGGAATGGAAAATGACCTTTTGTGCAAGATTGCATAGAGTAAGGCAAATATTGCTATAACAATTGATACTAAATTAAAACTAATTTAATTTGTTTTTTAAATATTCATCCAACTTTCAATATATTAAAAGAATGATTAAAGATTAATTAAGAAACGAAGATAACATCATCATACAATTAAACCAAACAAAGAGGCACAAAATTAACAATATTAGAAAATTAATAAGCCAAAGAATAGGCACGATTAGTCATTGAAATAAATTGTTAATTCCATTCATGTAGTTCTATAAAGAGAAAACTAATATTTATAAGTATTGAAATTGATAAGTATTTATTAAAAGATGAAGAGGATAAGTTTTTATTATTATTAAAAAATAATATTTTAAATTAATTTTTTCAATATAAATTTAAAAGTTACTAAAATTTAGATATTATTTTTTATTTTAAAAAGAAATTAGAAAAATTATTAAGATTTATAAATTAAATTTTAATTTGTTTTTAATATGATTTATGAAAATAATTTTTTTAATAAAAATTGGAAAATTATTAATTTAAATAAATTACCTCTCAATGCATAATACAATATTCTTATATAAAGGAAAAAAAAAATCCTACATTATAAATAATAAGTTGATGGAAGCTCAATATTTTATAATGCATAATACAGTATTTTTATACAAAGGAGAAAAAAAAACCTACATTATAAATAATAAGTCGATGGAAGCTCAATTTTATAGAGCAAACATAGTTATTAAAAATTAAAACATTATTGATTAAAAAAATTACCTCTAAATCCATAATACAATATAATACAATACTACAATATAAGGAAAAAAATGATCGTAGGGACCATCATGTCTTGGGTATTAGGCACTAAATGAAGTGGCTACCCCATCCCATATTTGTAACTTAATGGTTCCACCGTTGGTTCCTCTTAACTGCTACACATAATAAGTTGATGGAAGTTCAATTTTATATTCCAAATATTGTATGTCCTTAACTCTTAACTATTGGATAAAAATTCCCACTTGAAACTTTAAGTGATAGGCAAAAACAAATGTGATGTTTCTTAGTAGTAGATTTGAAACTTTAAGTGATAGGAAAAAACAAATGTGATGTTTCTTAGTATTTTAAAATTTTGACTTTAATATATATATATATTACGCACATTCTAGAAATGCAGATTACAGGATACTAATATACCACTATGTAGTGTGATTTAGGGGTGCACTATCATGATGGTGTCTTATAACATGTTATTTTAGAAATCTATGAACCGTCTGCTTAAGAGAGACGATGTGAGATATTTACGTGATGAATTTGAAAATGATGTATTTAAACACAAAATGTAAAAAAGTTAATAAAGTTTTGGAATATATAAAGTTTATTTATAAAACTGTTATTTAAATATTTAAATATTTTTATTAAAATAATAATATAAGAATTATGGATATATAATACATTCACATTATATTAATTTACAATTTGCATAGTACAATTTGTTGGAATGATTAATTTCTACTTGTTTTATTTTTTAATATGTTATTTCTCATCATTTCATATGGTTGCAATTTTCGTTAATGTATTGAATGTGCTCTAGGTGAGTTGTTTGCTTATAGGTTGTTAGATTTAGTTGGATTATGAAATATCTTCTTCAACTAGCTATCTCCTAGATTAGTGAGTAGTTGAGATATTTTCTCAACTAATTGTTAGTATGGTTAAGATAGTTTACCTATCTTAATCTAAAGTGTGATGTATTTATATGTAACATTGTTGATTTGATACAATATACTAAGTTTAGTTTCATGTGTAAAGAAATCATGTTTACTCTATCATTTCCTTTCATGGTATTTGTTGGCATGCAGTTGGTAGATTCAGGGTTCAACATTAATTCACCAACAAATTCCAAGATATCGACCCTTTCAGCATCGCCCGTAAGAAGGTGAAGTCTCGCTCGAGGTACCTATGGGGACTGTAGGAACCGGGCTTCTATAGTCATGAAGGGAATGGAGATCGTTCTAACATTCATTCTGACTTAACATTCATTCAACATGCAATATACCTTGTGCGTGAAATCATCACAACATAACAGCGTATGACATATTCATATTTCTTAATCATTCATCATGTATGCCATAAACAAAACATAAAATAAACACATCACAACATATATCATGACACAAAGATTTAATGTGGTTCACCCAAACTAGGCTACATCCACAATGGATGGATTCTTATATTATGCATTCATATTCAATCCTTACAACAGGTGTGTGTTGCGCTCATATAAGATACATTAGTTCTATCCAAAATTCCCTAGTCGTTCGCACATACAATGCACACTTAATGTTAGATTCTCCTTATTTACAGAGCATTAGTGTTACTTGTGTTATTTTACTTCATTACCATTAACACACACACACACACACACACACNGGATGGATTCTTATATTATGCATTCATATTCAATCCTTACAACAGGTGTGTGTTGCGCTCATATAAGATACATTAGTTCTATCCAAAATTCCCTAGTCGTTCGCACATACAATGCACACTTAATGTTAGATTCTCCTTATTTATAGAGAATTAGTGTTACTTGTGTTATTTTACTTCATTACCATTAACAC
>SNQJ01S0067040.1:34148-57042 GCA_010110895.2 Picea sitchensis | reverse complement strand
ACCCTCATGCATTTAATCCCTGCTCGCGTAGGCTTAGGCACCATTACTCTCAGTGCGTCTGTCCTTAGCTCATTGTCTTTTCGATGGCACAAAGCCATGAATTCAAATTTACTTTGCTTGTGCGCCTTTTCCTCCTTTAGTAGCCTTGACACCATGCCTCCGGCAGGATGCATTTACATAAGTTCCCTTCCAATGTTGAGACACCCTTCAACCTACATCACTTCCAGCTACACCTTCATTACCTATTCTTCCTCCCTGCACTTGCATTTCCCCTCAGTGCCACCAGAATGCCAAGGAAAAGGGGAAAACCAAAGCGCAGCTCGGCCTGGTATCCAAGTCGACCGTGAGTGGTTCTCAGACCCCCATTTACACCATCCCCTAACTCATCACTAGCTTCATCTTCCTCGCACTCTTCTCAGTCACAGTCTCGACAAAGTCCCTTTGACCTCTCGTTCCTCTCCTGTCCCTCCGCAAGCCTGATGGAATGGCTTGCCCTCTCTAAAAATTCCTTGGGCTTCAACCTGGGGTCTTCTTTCCACTTGGCCTCCTCCTCATGTCGTTTCCTGCAGCCCCACCCAATTCACCGGTGAGTGCACCAGTCCAGTAAGATAACCCATCCAGTCGGCCTCACCTGGAAGCGCCACCAAATCTCTTGGGACCACAACCAGGGCCTCATTCCTTCTTAGATTCAGTACTAGACTTACAATTGTAGGACAACCTTGCTATCCTGCAAGGTCTAGTCTTTGAACTGCGACAAGGCCTAGACAACCTCTAGTTTCGAGTGGAAATCATGGACAGAAAGGCCTCAGCGCTCCTGCAAATTCTCTCTACTCTACAGGGGGATTTCCAATCGACACCAGGAGCAGGCAAAGCCATAGGGGGAGGAAATAGAGATGACTCAAGGGATGGAGGAGCATACGATATAGGGGTTGGCGGAGAAGATGATTTGGAAATTTCCATGCACGTGCCCATGGAAGACAGAGGGACACTTGTCGAAGAGGAGGGGCTTGGAGACGGCATCGACACAGGAATGTCCATGTATGAGGCCATGGAGGAGGGGGGTACATGGGCCGAAGAAAAAAGGGTGGGAGGTGATGTTGACATGAGCGTTTCCATGCATGAGCACATGGAGATGGAAGGGACAAGTGTCGAAGAGGAAGTTGTGGACCCAACAGCCTTCACCACCTCCCAGTTCCCGTGGCCTTGCTACAAGCCAACCGCATGATCGACACAAGTTTCTTTATGTTAGCCTAGCCAAGTATCTTATTTTCTTTGGCCTCATGGAGCCCATGACCATGTTTGATATGTTGTTTTATGGAGACTATAGTTTTTATGTTTAATTTTTTTTATTATCAGTCTGACAGCTTAAGACAATTAGCTTTACTCTGACCGACTGGCTAAATTGGTTTTCCTTTGGGGTAGTTCAGTTACTACAGTCTGGAACTCTTGATGATATTGTAACTCTGTTTTTTTGAAGGATGTTTATACAACTCTTACTTACAAAACAAAATATGATCATTTACCTAATAGTAGTTGGACCAACAATAATCAAGTTTTTACTAAACTAGTAATAGCAATAGCAATAATAGAATTATAAAGACTTCTATTCTAGTAACAACACTTACTTCAATTGCAGTAATATAAAGAAATATCAAACCTGGTATGCAAAAATCGAGTTTATTTGATTTTTTCCCACTTGGGTTGTCTTCTATAGTTTCCCTGGTCTTATGCTTGAAAGCACTACTGGCTAAAGGACATACTTTTCATCCTGCTCTTCATTATCTGTTACATGTGCATGGTGCTTCTTCTTTCCATTTTCATTTTTAAGAGGACATTTTGTGGCATAATGTCCCATCTTCTTGTAGTTATAGCATATGATATTTGATGCATCCTTCATGTGGCATGGTTTGTTAGGATTATTCAGGCTACCTTCTTCCCTTTAATTTCTCTTCTTCACTTGGGCAGTAAGTGCTTCATTTTCATCATCATTAGTCTTCTGTGATTTGGATATCAACCTGGATTCCTCTTGGGTGCAGTCTACCCATAACTTGTTGAACTTGGAAATTTGCTTCTAGAAAAAATACCTTGAACAAATGGATCCCAAGAGGATGGAAATACATTGATTATATTAGTCACGAGTTCAGCATATTCTACTGGATATCCAATGGCTTCTAACCGGTCCTTGATCTTTGAGATCCTCATGAAATAGTCGGCTACTATTTCTAATCTTATCGTGGTCACGTTTCTGAGTTGATGTTGTATAGTAAGCTTTTGACTAGTATTCTTACATTCATAAAGTATGGTTAGGGAATAAAACATTCCCTTTGGTGGCTTCAGTTCTAGTACATTATGTATCAGATGATCCTTTATTAAGTCTGTCAAGATCCTCTTGGCCTTGACCTCATTCTTCCCGAAATTTGTTTTGGTGTCTTCTTCTTTTGGTTCTCAAAGCATCTGCTTGAAATGATCCAATAAATCATTATATTATATAATGAGGAGAACTTTGTGCTTCCAATATCTGAAGTTGTCTGCTCCATCCAATCTATCCTCAACTCTCGTGTCAGTTGAGATTTTTCACTAGTAAAAACCCTAGCACTGAAAACCTCAATTTTTCAAACTTTACCAAACTGCATGTTGAGGGTTTCAGGGGGTGCACTAGGTTAGGGCGCACTTCTCTATGAAGGAATTATTACCAACATCCTTGGGATATTTCTCAACAATATCAACAAAGTATTACAGTTGCAAGGTGCTGCAAGGTGTTGTTGTAGCGATCTTCCTTCCAGTGGTCAAACTGTTATGAAGGTAACCAACTTTGATTCCATGTTATATTTTCCTTATTTAGAGATAATTATGTTACTTGTGTTCTTTTAGATCATTACCATTAACATATACATATCATGTACTGAGTGGTAGCAACATAAACAAGAGAGAAAAGGAATACAAGATATTTATCTTGGGAAAACCCAACAACCTTTCTTAGATAGATTATGTTCACAAATCAAGTCCAAATAGATAAACCCTAGCACAATATCTAGCTCAACCAGAAATATGACCACAACTGCAAAAACAACACCATACCAAGGTAGCGCACCTCCTTAAGGAGTAGCGCACAAGAGAGAGATACCAAAAGACTGAAAAAACAAAAATTGAGTCATTGTAGCAGCTGCATCACCTTCTCCAAACTTGCGCCTTGCTTCTGTGTAGCTGAGAGAGTGTGAGTGAGTGAACAAATGAGCCAAGACATCCTCTATTTATAGTCTTCTTGGCCACTATACTGGGTTGGCTTCTTCTCTAGATAGGTGCCACTTCATTATTCTAATTCTTCTGGGCCGACTTCTCTTCTGGGGTGTTTCAACATCTGTTCAATGGATCTCTTGCTTCTGGAATATTCTCATCATATAAGAAAGATCATATAGGAGGGAAATATCCTCCTGTAGATAACAAAACATCAACACTTAGCTCATTCTTCAATCATACTCCCGAACTCTACTCATACCATTCACTCATACTCTCATTCTATTATTTCACTTCCTTGTCATCCTTATTTTATCATCGAACACTTTTCTCACACATTAATACCCTTTCTACCCAAAACCCATACATATTTATACATTTATATTAGGTCTTATCCCATTACCAAAATGGACCAAATGGTCTAACTACTATTACTAACTTCTAGATTCCACGTGTTGGCTCTTGAATATGCGCTAATTGTATTTCGTTTTCACTTCTCCTTTGCTGACTGGTCACACATTTTTATCCTACGTGATTATGAAAACTTACCCAAAATTTCCTACTYCAACAGGTCCCCAACACTCACCTGTGGCTTGTCTCGAGTCACTTCATGCTTTCTTCTAGGTCTCCATGAACTTCTAAAATGTCTCCTTTACAGTTCTGATCTTTTCTCTTGCTTGTGTTTCCTGTAKTGAAATTACCTCGGTCGTCTTTGCAGTAATATGGGTCTTSAATTTTTTTTTCACTTTMTTTTACTTCCTTCTTGACCACACCCTGCATAATTACTACTTTTGTTGTCACTTTGTATTCTTCTTCYTGCATTATTTCAATCATTTTTGTGTGAGCCTGCTATTGCGCCCTCATCTGGTTCATATTTGAGTAYAATTTTCTATTCTCTTCCATTACTASCATCATCTTTGTTGGTGGTAATGTTCTCATTACTTCCTTAAAACTCTATGACTTGTCTTGCGTAGCTTGTAACTTCAGCCCAATTTCCTGCAGTTCCRTGTCTTTTTTCAGTTGAGTCCATACTCACRTGCTTTCTTCRTATATCTTAGAACACTATGCTTCCAAAATTTTGATGTTCTCACGGGTCATTGTCATCATCTTATCACTTTTATCCCTTCCCTYTGGTGGATTTCTTAGTATTTCAAACACTTCCAAGTCAATAATATTTGTATGGAAGCCATGAATGGATTCACTGATCTTTGTCACCTATTCTTCTAACGGGGCCTCTTCCTCCCTAGGAATTTATGGAATAATATTATAAACCCCTATACTGCATGTTTCACTCTCTTTGTCCTCTATGTGGCCTCATCCTTCTCCAGCCTAAGTTGATCGTATTCCACTCGCAATACATCCTTATATGTGACTTCCTTTGATCCAGGTGGATATTGGTGGCCACCCACCTATTCCAACTATCTCCTCTTGACAGGTTTTAGTTCAACACATTATTCTGTAATTATTTGTAGTTTTGGGTTATACACTTTTGGGGTTGTCTGAATCACTACAGAGCTTCCAGTTGGATATCGGTGGCCTCCCACCTAATCCAATTGGCTTATTTTGGAATTTTTCATGTCATAACATCTTTCTTTACTTCTAGGGCCGTTTTTGGGCCCTAAACAATGTTTTTTGGCTTTCCATGGTCAAACTATAAACTAAGTCAAAGTTTTACGACATAATGTGTAGTTCTTAAACATACCTTTCCAATGGGCTATCATGCACCTATAATAGAGGTCATATGCAAAAGTTATGACCCTCGTAAGTTGAGGTACCAACTTACCCATCGGGGCCCACATAACTTTTGGAGTTTCATCTCCTAGGGTTAGGTTCTTGAATGTCTAGGGTTTTGGAATTCATGAGTAATGTTAAAAAGGCCTATGGAGCCTCATTGTAATCATTATTCTTAGATGGATGCGCGTAGAAGACACATCTCTTCTCAAAGATAGATACCACCATTCGAGCAAGTTGTTTTTCAGTTTTGTAGTTTTACAATTTCAGCCTATTTTATTTATTCAATAGAAGTTATTGTTCATTAGATATATGTTTTTGTTCTTTGTATCTCTGTGTTATTGTATTCAATCTATTATTCATTTCATTCTACTCATAAATCTGGATCAGTGGTATCAGAGCGGTATGCTCTTCATTTATTTTTCTTCATGCATGTCCCTAATAAAATCTTGGTACAAGAAGCTGGGACTCAAACCAGTCGAGCCTTTGCAAGATCGATTGTGCCGAGCCCAAAAAAAACCAATGGGGGATGAAAATAAATATTATGGAGTAGTATATCCTTTTAAAATGTTTCTCAAGGAATCCCTTACATGAAAAAGGAACGAAATTATGGACAACTTTTCTCAAATCCTTTGGCGGTTGCCCACAAGAGATGCATCTTCATCAAGTGGCTATACAACCCCCTTCAAGGTACAAGTAAATTTTGATATTCCATTATTTGAAGGACTGATAGATGCGAATGCTATAGATAAATGGTTGAATCTGCTCGAAGGGTATTTTTTTGTCCACAATTTTTCTGACACGGAAAAGATTACTTTTTCACTCCTCAAGGCCATCCCCCATGTTAAGGATTGGTGGGATACTTACTCTAAGAAAAGGGCCATAGAATAATATGAAATATTTGTGGTCTCCCCAACATGGGATTCCTTCAGGGGTGCCATTAAATAAAAATACTACCCTTTTGGAAGCTATGATGACCAGTACACAAGATGGACCATCCTGCGTCAGGAAAGGGATTAGACAGTACCATATTTGACCAATATTTTCCATACACTGTGCACCAAATTGGGTATCAAAGACTCTGAATGACATATGGTTCTCAAATACCACAGATGTCTGCATAGATACATTAAAAAAAAAAATGAGTTTCTGGACATCGCATCATTAGGTGCGGCTTATAGATATGCTGTCAAGATCGAGCATAAATTTAAGTAGAAGAGGCGAGAGTTTGGATATGAAAACTCCTCACATCCAAAGCATGGAAAAGGTGGCCCAAACCCACAAAACAAGGGATAGAGAAAAGATGTCCACTCTTAGGACAACCCGTCCAAGCCGCAACACAAGAAGGGTAATGAGAAGTCGAAGAAGGACATGGGAAAGTGTTGTGAATACCATAAAATCCATTGGCATATGTTCTAAGAATGTCGCTCCAGGCAGTCACTAGTGGCCGAGATGAAAGCTTCTGAGTCAGAGGAAGATTTTGGCTCTGAATCAAATCCATAAGGAGGTGCTATAGCAAGATTTGCATCACCCCATGCAAACTTTCTCAGAAGGTCTTTTCCATTTCCCTGTGCAGACTTGAAGTCCCGTTTTGCAAATCCTAGAGCTAAAAAACATATTTTTCCACATATATGCGCCCTAACAACTATACAACATCTGTATATGTAGGTTGCACCATTAAAGCCTGCGTACATCGGTTTTTGTGCTCAAAACTAAAAAATGGTGTCGGGTTTCCATGTCACATCATGAGATCCATGATCCTTGACCTTCCATATACTGGAAATTCTCTGACTTGACCCTTCAGTTCTATTTTAAGGATATAAATGGGTCATATCCAAGCTGTGGAAAAGGGGGGAATAATTCAACTTTGAGAGAAAAGTTGGTCTGGAGAAATTATTCACTTCATATTGAGTATGCATCCCTTTGTCCTTTTAAGTCTGAACACATTGTTCATCCCCCAAGCTCTTCTCTATTTGATGGAGAACCTCATTGTCTCTCTTATATGAGCTTGCCTTTGGTGGAGGATTGAAGTGGTGGAGGCCTAGCTGGAAGGGACTTAGTTTCTCGGTTCCGAGCGTGTCGACACATAAGTTTGTTATTCATACACTTTTGTTGATTACATTTTAATAGAAATACTCTTTTCTGATACAATTAATGTCTTGCAAATATTTGAATTTTTATTCCATGGGCATATTTTTTATGAATATTGATGGATTATGTTATTATATGTGCTAAGTTTATATATTGTCACCATATGCTTGCGTATATTAGTTGTTGAGGACAAGTTGCAGGTGTATTTCTTTGAGTCAAGTGCTCAATGATGGACTTCATCGAATGTCTAGATGAGGTAGGCTCTTTATCTTGTCTTGTTAGCATATTTGTTTATATAACATACTTGAGATTATAGTTGATTTTTGTAGTCATTTTCATATGTTGTGGTTTACCCCATGCCATAGAGTGATTTTCCTCGTAACAGAATTGGCGACCATACTAGGGATTGAATATTATTTTCAAGGTTTGGAGTGTTTTTCTCCTTTGATTGCTCTCATTTATCTTGAGTTTTTGGTCATTTGATTGCTTGACAACCTCTATTCATTTTGATTCTGAGTTTCTTGGCTTTATCCTTAACCTAGCAGTGTTTCAATACATATACGTGGTTTTTTGCCTAACATTCATGTACATATGCGAGCTATCGTTATGTAGGAGGCGTATATACGTGGTTTTCTCCTGAACAGTTGTGTACATCATTCTTGTTTGCTTGATTGTTGAGTTTGATGCTTCTTGGGTAATTCTTGATGGTTGTTGACTATTATTATGCCTCTGTCATGACTGTTAAGTGTCTGCAGAGTGATAGGAAACCTTTCTTTGGTTAAATTTTCGGGAGGTTTTTCTTTCTCATCATCCTTTTCATTGATTGTCCTTGCATCTTGGGCTAGGTATTTACTTATTGATATTCTACTTGGTTTGTATTTGTTTATATATAGTAGTGTCTTTATATCAAGTTGTTGTTCAATCCTTGCATTTTCATTCTTTTGTATTGAAAATACAAAAAATATACATTTTTCATTGTTGGCATTTGATCTTTTGGGTTCTTATCATTGATCTTAGTACATGTATGGAAAGATTGCATCTTATTTGAAATTGCAGAGTTAAATTGAAAGTTGCATTTTGAAAATCTTATCATTTATTAGGAATTTAAGTTAGGACTTTGCATTTTATTGATATTCATTTATTTTAGTTGCTGAGTCATAACATCATTAGTGTCACGACTGCACCTTTTCAAGTAAGAAAATCCACTAAAAGTAGCACTAATAAATTTAAAATTGATTAGAAACGATTTCATTTTTCAGGGTGCACAAACTAGCTTAGGATTTAGAGCCTTGGAATAGGATTTTGTGAGTAAACTTCTCCAAGGATATTAAAATCAACATATGTGTCTGACTAAGGGAGTGGTGAAATCCATTGTATAATTGGTGATGTTAGGAGGATCCACTTAGACTGGAGTTAAGAACGAGGTCGCGTGAGGTTGGTTGAGGGGATAACCCCCCAATACCTTCTTAGCGTCAGAGATATTTATGGGGATCTATTCGTATATGGGGGTATTTCTATTACCTTTACCTCTGTGAGAGACGGTTATTTCGATATTTTGGATTTGTTACCCTTCCCATATGGTAGACCCGACTTACGAATGTCCACCTGCACATCGGTTATATTGTGGTGGCTTAGTTTCTTGACATAGGTACCACATAGGTTACTTGTAGGGGTTATTCTACAGGTACCCTGAGTCAGATAAGGGTAAGCCTGTATGTAGCCTTTATGGAGGATTACCTCTCCGGGGGGATCTGATTGACTGGTTGTTAAGCCCACGAGGGCCCTTATAACTGATTATGATACCTCTAATCTTTTGCAAGGATTCTCAAGCCCCTCTTGGGCGAGGCATACATACTTTAGGGAGGGATTCCCCTTTCAGCCACTTTATCTTGTGTATGTGCATATTGGCCTTTTGTTTATTTTTGTGTGCTCTTTTGATTATTAATTTTCCTTAGGATTTTGTATTGCATCATGAGTTTTCATTATTATGGACAGTGTATTCCCTTTGAATCCCTCATTTAGCGCTACTTCCCCCATGATATTTTCTCATTTCATGGGGATGAATCCATCTATGTTTCATAGTGGTATGTAGGGTCATGATACTCATTCAATACCTTGGGCCTCTAATAATAATTCTCTTGATATTCCAGACATGCCTTCACCCTTTCCATCCTCTCCCCCACCTACTTATATGAATACTAGTTTTGGATCTGGGGGCATGATGCCTCCTTTTTCTACATTTTCGTTTGATGGGAGCCATATCCCTCAACTGAATCTCACGATGGGAGGTTGGAATATTCCTTCCTATAGATCCAATCCTAGCTTCACTTTTCCAGGAGCAAGTGCTCAAATGGGCAGTCATTCTTCTTATTACATCCCACCCAACTATCCTTCCTCTGTTATTCTAGTTCCTACAAACGTTTTCCCGTGGAATACCTCCATCTATCCTCTAGTATTTCATATGGAGGGAGTGAATTTTATAGTATGGGGAACCCCCTTCATGGGGTCCCTTCGTCTGTGGGAAGCATATATCCTCACCTGAATTACCATTATCATGATGTTTTCTCTTCACAAATGTCTTCTTCGGTGGTGATTCCTTCAAAACCCTCTATGAATCAATTTGGAAGAGGATACTACCTTGTCAGGCAAGGTCAGGGTGTAGACCAGATCCCTTACTGGCCTGTAAATTATCAAACCCAGTCTTTCGAGGAACCTTTGTCTCAATTGTCGCAACCATATGCTGCAAGTCATGATGGGGGCACAACTCTAGTCATTATGAATCATATTGACATCACATCTCCAACCACGGCTAGCCATGTTGGAGAATCATAAAAAACATACGTACATCATGTTGGACATGAACCACTAGCCTCTGCAAGTCATTCTGAGAGCATGTCGCCATTCATTGTGAGTGATGGTGGGGGAATTCATATGATTGAGAGGCCTTGAAGTATATTATGTAAGCCCAAGTTCCTTTGTAGGCTTTGAAAAGAAGGTCATTTAACTCACTTGTGCCCTACTACTATTGTAGTAGAAGAAGCACATTCCTTGTCTGATAACCCTTCGAGTTCAGAGTCGTCTTTGGTTTCCCAAAATTCCGATTCTCCTTTGACTGACACATAAATCATGTTGATGCAATATTCGCCTGATACCACTCTTGTTTTCAAGAGTGACGCATCTTTTTCCCACGTCATTAAAATTTCTAGTCTTATACCTTCTGAACAAGAGAGCATTCCACTCTCCCCGAGTACACTCCCTCCAAGTCCTAGGGGCGTTTCCTTTGACTGGGATGGTATTGTGGGGTATCAAATTCATTCTTCTACGCCCTTTTAGATAAGGGGTTTTCTTCGATATATCATTGAGAAGGTAACCTCTGCAAGTATTTTATCCCCCTCTACTTGGAAAGCTTTGGGTTTTCCCAAGATTGTGTCAGTTGTTCGTAAGTTGTTCAAATTTCACATAAGTCCTGCACGGGAGCCCTGGCCTCCCCCATGATATGTTTCTTAGAAAATCATTAACGATTCTGGTTTAAGATCTTTTCCAACTCTCTCAAAAAGAGAAAATATTTCCTAGTGAACTTGTCTCTTTCACACTCGTAAATTGGATTTTAAAGGACATATATCTAGTGTAATCTTAACCCTTTTTTCAAACCAGGTAGACTAAATTTTTGAAAAAGGACATTCTTTGGTGTTAAGTTGTAATTGCATCTCATTCTCTTGCTTGTAGTATTGATCCTATTTCTGATTCTCGCTTTCGCATTATAAGCCTATCACCTCAACAGTTGCATCATCATCCAAGAATATTCGTGTTTATATCATTTTCATCTTGACACCGTAAACCCCAAGAGGAAAAATCCCCCCAAGTGTCCATATCCTGCATGCACCTCCTTGCATTGATCATAGGTATGTTCCACTGTTGGAACTAGTTTCTTACTAGTGACACTCGTTTCCTCCTCTGTATCATAGCATTCATTTGACTATAAAAAAAAGAAAAAAAGATGGGCGGGAAGAGAATATTATCTTATGTTGGAAGCACTTGTGTCACCTTTGAACAGAGAACAAACTTTTAAGTCCACTTGTCATCAAAATTTTGTGTTTAGCATGAACTTAGGAAGATGAGCTCATTACTTATATTTTTCTCCCCTAAATCATTACTCTTCTAGTCCCTATGGAGATTTTGATTGGTGCCTCCTGCCTCACAAAGTTTCATCATTTGAGTTTGTGCTTAAAGATTCATCCATATGTCTCATTTTATTGTTCAAAGGATGTCTATCAGCCTATGTCGACCATTTATCAGAACTCTTGAATTTTCATGTCGACCATACCCTCAATGTGTCTCAGAGTTACATGAAGTTGTAGTCCTACTATGCACCCTGGTCCTACTTTCATTATTGATAGATAACCTTGAACCCAACAATCGTCATTTCATCATTGGGCATTAACTGGGGGTTTCCCTTGTGTTCGTTGGCAATAAATCTATTCACACATAGGGATGCATGCAATTTCTTGGATTCCATTACCCTTATTTGTGGTTTCCTCGTCTTTGTCAACAATTTTCCTTATTGTCTTCTATTCAGAGAGTCTTTTTCGTGCACTTCTTGCATCTGGTGCATGCGAAATATGCACAGGGTCATTGGTTTGTGAAAATGTTCTTCGTTTGAGTTTCTCCAAATCATCAAGATCATGGTTTGTACCTCGTGTTGAATGATGAGATATTTCTTAATCCTCTCCTTTCAGTGGGTATCCTTCCATCGACTTTATCCCATCTATTCTAGAAACGAGGCCTATATTCCTATGAGTATCTAGAGGCTTGCAGTCATCAATGGTAGGTTCTCTCGCCACCGACAGTTGGGAATACATCAATGTCTCATGATCGTTGTATTATTCAAGTGTTCGAACTCAACACCTTTATTCACACTTGTAAGAATGTACTCGGTGCCTTGATACCTACTTTCATTATGGGTAGGTTGTCTCACATTTGTTAACGGTATACCTTAATGATCGGTAATCAAACAAAGTCTCATTATGTTCGAACTCAAATCCTTTATTCACATGATGTAGAATTGCACCTTTGGTGGATCATGTAGAAGACTTGAAGACATCAGTTTATAGTCACATATTTCCTGAGTTGTTTCTATCATTCATTGGACCAGTACCTTTATGACTTCAGTGATCATGGGAGATCAAATTATACTCCATTATATACAGATATCTTCAGATTTATTTTGAGACTAGTTCTCATTGGGCCTTGTTCATGACAATGACAGCCTATGGCATGTATCTACTCTTGTATTTCTTATTCATGACCATGAACAACTGTTTGGTATTTTTCCACATGGATCTGCAGTGTAATTAAAATTGGCATCCATGTGCATAAAGTCAATATGGATTTTAATGTTCTTATGAGAAACTAGTTCGTCCAGTTGGGTGTCCATTACTCCACTTCTGGGTAATATAATGTATTTCGGCCATCGCAGATACTTCGTTTCCCTCACACATTAGGGGGCATCTGTTATAACAAGATTTGCATCACCCCATGCAAACTTTCTCAGAAGGCGTTTTCCATTTCCCTATGCAGAATTGAAGTCCCTTTTTGCAAATCCCAGAGATAAGAAATATATTTTTCCACATATACGTTCCCTAACAGTTATAAAACATGTGTGTACGCATTTTGCACCATTAAAGACCGCGTACATTGGGTTTTGCGCTCAAAATCAAAAAATGGTGTCAGGTTTCCATGTCACGTCATGAGATCTATGATCCTTGACCTTCCATATACTGGTAACGTTATAACTCGGCCCACCAGTTCCATTTTAAGGATATAATTGGGCCATATCCAAGCTGTGGAAAAGGGGAGAAGAATTCAACTTTGAGAGCAAAGTTACTCTGGAGAAATTATTCACTTCATATTGACTTTGCATCCCTTTTTCCTTTAAAGTTTGAACACACTGTTCAGCCACAAAGCTCTTCCCTATTTGATGGAAAAACTCATTGTCTCTCTTATATGAGGTTGCCTTTTGTGGAGGATTGAAGTGGTGGAGGCCAAGTGGTATAACCCTAAATTTCTCTACACATGCATACCTGGCCTTTGGCCCTCTTACTTGCATTTTTTTCCAAACCACTACTGAGTTTCTCTTCTTAAAAAACAAAATTTTTAATATGTGCACACCCAACACCAATACTTTTCACGTATATACGCTTTTTGCACCACTACAACTTGTGTACATACACATGTTGCACCATTACAGCCCGTGTATACTTGCAAAAGTTGCAAAAATAAAAAGTTGCAAGGAATTTGTTGAGATTACGGGCTATTGGGTAGTTTCCCAACTAATCCACCTGCTATAGCTCGTCACCCAACCGAATAACCATCCTTTTGTCATATAAAATGAGGTGTTTGGGTCTCATTTCACATCTAGACATAATAGCAATGAAACTATATCCCCTCCTTTCCCAAGTTATTGCAACCCTTTTGTGAGAATTTCTTTAGCATTTCCCCATTATCCCTTCTTCCTCCATTAGAACCCATTCACTTCCCAAGAAGAGATTAGAAGGTTGAGAGGAGAAGCCATAAAAAGGTGCACTTAGAGCTTGGTGAAGAGGAGCTCGAACCAGGTTTGTGTAGCGGTAGCCAACTTTGATTGTAAAGGTATAATCAATGATTTATTAATAAAAAAGTTACTTTTCCTGTCCCAAATCATGGTGTATTGAATGCTTTTATTGGTTTATGTTTTGACATTCTAACATCTAACCCTAATTTGTACATGAAATAACATGCTTGTATTTTTCTATTTGTTTATCTTTGAATGTAGATCATCCCTAGGAGGAGGCATGCAATCAACAAAACTTTCAAGCGCGAGGAGATCATCACCAGACATAGATTAGAGGTATAGTTACCCGATATCCCTCATCTTTGCTTTTCTTGTATATGTTTCAGTAAGTTTGGAGCAGTTTAGAGAAGTAGTTGACTTTTAGACAATTAATTGATCTTCCTACATTATGAACATTGGTGTAGTCATAGGGGGTTATTTCCTGCTAGCATAACTAGCGACCATATTGGGGAAACCTCTAGCATTTTTGGGGATTTTGTGTTGTCTGATTGGTTTTTCTTCCTTTCAAGTTTCTATTGAGTCTTCTGAGTCTTTTAAGGGATTTTGGTCACCTTTAGGTGCCATACCAGTTCTCCCATCCCTGTAAGGTTGTCTGTTTTCTTTCTTTTTTAAGGAAGTACAGAGGTGTACGTTCCCTACTTTGGGTCAACCCGTGTACATACATGCTTTGATTAGTAAACAACCCGCGTACATACATAGGTTGTTGAAGCAACAATAGTGTATCTAGTTCAAGAAACTAAAAAAAAAAAAAGAGGCAGCCAACCTCTTTCTTTATTGAGGTTTATAATTCTCAGGGTTTCTTGACAGAGTCCAAAGTCTTTGTTTTTACAGCCATATCTTGGGTTAGAATTCAATTTACTTGTCTTTTTGAAGTTTCTTGTGTTTACTTCTGAAACGGTTTTAAGAAAGTCTTTGAATGATTGATCTGCTTGTTTGGTTTCTTTTGTGATTCCCTACAATCCACAGTAGGTCAAAGATTTGTGTCAGTATTGTCTTGTTGTTCTTCTTAACCCTTTCATTTTCTTTGAGAAAAGAGAAAACATATTTATTTCGGTTTTTCTGTTTGAAGCATTTTCAAAAGAAAAGGAGATTTTTCATTTTCAGTTTGGTAAAGTAGTTGGAGTTAGTTATTTTACTAGAAAGGAAAAAGAGTTTTTTTTTTTAAGTTCTTTACTGATTTTTTGAAACTTAAGTAGCTTGTAGTCAAGCAAAATCTCGTTTTGGGTCTTGTTTTTACAGATCTTGAAAAAAAGTTAGTTAAAGAAAAGTTGGTTACAAAGAGTTAGTTGTAAATCTTTACTTTTAACTAGAAGTGATTTTGCTTTCAGAGTTTCATATTTTCTCCTCTTTTCATCTATCATAACATCACTAGTTTCATCGCCATGTCCTTTGAGTAAAACAAGCCATTAAAACGAACGTTAAATATAAAATTAATTAGAATTTTTTGTTTGTAGGGTCAACTAATTAGTTTAGGGTTAGGGCCTTGAATTGCGTTGGAGAGGAAACTCTTCAAGGTCATTAAACAAACATTGGAGTCCTATCTAGGGAGTGTTAAATTCCAGTGACGTAAATGTTATCTGGGACCCCCCTCTAACACAGGGGATAAACATGAGGTTGCGTGAGGAAAGGAAAAGAGATAACTCCTCCAAAGATGGACTAAACGTAGTGAGGAACGCATATTGAGGATCTATCGTGGGAATACTTTCGCATGAATTTGCCTACGGATTTTTGTGGACCTTGAATCCATTAGAGATCCTATGTTGCCTTCCAGACCACTTTCTTTCNTCCTCCAAAGATGGACTAAACGTAGTGAGGAACGCATATTGAGGATCTATCGTGGGAATACTTTCGCATGAATTTGCCTACGGATTTTTGTGGACCTTGAATCCATTAGAGATCCTATGTTGCCTTCCAGACCACTTTCTTTCAATACCCTCAGTAGGTTTCAGACTTGTAATCCTGCTCATTGCGGTCTACCTGACTATCGAATGTACCCGCATGGTGATTGTTTGCAAGCTAGAAACTTAGTTGCCTATATTTTAGGGACTTACACGGGTGACTGCGGGGGTATACCACGGTACCTAGGGAAGACGTCATGTCACACTTTGTAGAGTATACTTGGAGGGTGCTTCCATGTTCAAGCTGCACTTGCACCGGTAAGTTTCTCTAGCATTGGCTGGCATAACTGTTATTCCTACTAGATAGTGCTTTGCTTGATTTATCTTAAAGGAATTTTTCTAGTGTGTGCTTGGATTTAAACGATAGTTAAAGCATTAATGTGTTGTTGATATTTTCACAAAGTGGAAGATCAAGAGATCCATTGGTCATGAAGGCTTCAGGGCTTGTCGCTGATTGCATTAGAGACACCACTGCCATTGTTATGACGAAGACTTGAACAACAAGGGTCATTCAAATCAATTAGGCCGCAAGAAACTGTGCTTGAGCCTGCTCCGAGAGGCAATTAATCGAATCCAGAGGAACCTATTGTTTCTGACGTTGCAGCAGAATCTATTGGGCTAACCAACCCTCCAATAACTGACTTGTCAACACCAATCTTAGTACAAGTTCTCCCTCTGTGGGTGACACCTTACGAGCATCAGATAGTCTTACGAGAAGCTATGGATGAAAATAATTCTACTTCATCCAGGAGTCCTCATACTCCCATTTCGGATACTACCACAGGAGGTATGTTGCCTCCTAACCCACCTTCGCCGGTCCAAACCACAGTGGTCTCGACTCCCTCTACCTCGGGCAGTGGTCTGATACCGTCATCCACGACGACCACTACTCCGTTTACGCAAGAGTGCGACGAGCCCTCCATTTTCATATCGGATGACCTAATTTGATTCGAACTCAATCCTTACCTACTCCACCTTCAATACCATGGGTTTGGTGGAAGGGAGATCAAACACTCATGTGCAAGGGTCTATTGGGGGCACTTCACTCCCCTTCAATGCTATCCCTTACAGCTAGGGTCATATACCTCCTCTGTCCCCCTCGCTCGATGGTGCTTTCGAGCAACCCATCGGGTCGAATGCTAACTACAGCTTGTTTGGAGAAGAAAGTTTAGGACCGTCGTCTTACACTACGTTGGTGGGATCCATGTTGTTCTCTTTGTTTGTCACATTTGGTAATAACTCTTTTTCTTCGGCCGCCATCTCGGCTAGGGGAAACCCTGGTTTTGGGCAACAAAATCCTGTGTAGGGTACTATTCCTACATAGGGTCAAGTACACAAATTTTCTCCTCACAAGGACTTTGGAATCCTTGGCAGGGATCAGTTCCCTCGCAAGGTATGTCGGTCGGGGGAAACCCCTTCCATGGTCAATGGAACCCCGGGTAAGGCTCAGTACCTATTCCTGTTGGATCGACTGGGGGAATCCCCTTACAAAATCCTTGGAACACAACGCAGGGAGAAATCTCCGGCCAACCCACGTCACCCAATTACGGGAATCAACCAATGATATCCCAACAAACATAGTTTTTGTACGCTAGTCAATGCCACGGTTTCTAACAGAACCCTGGCCATCAACCCAACTTTTCCTGGCAACCTGGTACCAGTCAAACTCCGAGCCCCCTTTTTCCTTCACATAGTACCCAACCCAAACTACCATTTCTAGCAACACTACATCTTCCAGACTTGTCAAGGTTGCTTGACGAACCGATTTGTCATTATCCGTGTTGGCCCCCCATGTCGACTAAGTCTCCCTTGGATATTCCAAAATTAAGGAAAGCCTAGCGAAGACCCGGGTGATCATGTGACAACCTTATACTTATGGTGCTCATCAAACTCGTTGTGAGATGACTCCATATAGTTGTGCCTTTTTCAACGCACTCTTATCGGGGGTGTCGTGAAATGGTATATTGATATCGACTGCTCAATGTATTCTTACTTTAGCGACTTGGTAATGGTCTTCCTAACCCATTTCCAACTACCCGTGAGATATGATGCAGGCACCGAGTTTCTGGCCAACTTTAAGCAGACTACGGCCGATCATATCTCTAATCACATCCAAGAATGGAGGCATCAAAAGAGCTTGATTAAGGTTCAGGTCCCAGTGGATTTCTTGCTGGAGTGGTTCCTAAAGTCTTTGGTACTAGTTTTATCCAAATATGTTGCAACTTTGGGAGTTTTTTCAGAGGAGGAGGCAATAATGAGAGAACAACAGATCAAATTTATTTACTCTCATCCTAGCTTACTCTATGAGATCTTGCTAGATGCACCATGGTCCATTCTTGACAAGGACAAACATAAATCTGGACCACATGTCGATGGTATAGTGGGTTCAAAAAAAGGAAATTCCATTAATCTATTGTCAAATCAATTGCAACAATTGTCGATACAATAGACGGTGGTCAGCTAGACCTCCAGTTCAGATGTCCCCCCTACCCAAATGTTGGATGTACAAAGTGTGTAGTCGATGAACCTGAACCCGAACGCCAACCAACAACCCGAAAGAAAGAAAAAACAACAGAACAAGAAGGGTAAAGGGGATAAAAAGGCTAATAACAATGCCAACAAGGGAAACACAGAGAAGAGAATGTCAAAGTATATGTGTAACCTTTGCATGAAAGACCACCTGACTCACCTGTGCCCTCGAATTGTGGAGGCCCAAAAGATATTGGTGCAACAACAACTTGTTGTGCTAATGAACCCATTTACACATGGGAAAAACATGGCTCAAGCCTCAACATCTTCGAGTGCAGAAGGGGGTAGTCAGGGACCCCCCGCATCTACTAGTAATACCTCATCCACAAATGTTTACATGTCGAAATGTGACGCTCATATAGCGACCAGGACCCAAGATTATGAAATGAAGGAATCTTCTTAAAAGGGTAAAGAAGACTCAAACCCACCAGTTCCTCTCCATATTGAGAAGACAATGGGAGAAACAATGAAACGCATCCCCAAAGGTGCATTCAAGAAAGATTCTCATAATCCAAACATGAGGGCTTCCCAGAACTAATCTATTGTGGAATATTTGGCATAAACACCTTGTGCTATGTCCTCTTTGGAGGTCCTCCATAGCTGCCCTTTGTAGAGAAAGGCTATGTTATCCACCTTGGGAACTGTAGAGATTTTTAACCTAGGAGTGATCGTTCTCGATCCAACCGAATTGAAACCTCATCTTTCTTACCATGTTGCATTTTTTATAGTAGTGGCTTACACCATGAAATATTTTACTCGGAATATCTTCCGTACGATGGTTGACGAGGTTCCCTCGACTTGTGTGATGTCGTTGGCATGTTGGAATGGCATTGGCCAACCCGTTTTGTCTCTGTCACCTACATTGCTTATGGCATTCGACGGTCATTAACTCAGACCACATGGAATCATTCCTTCTTTCCCCATGAAGTTAGGATAAAAGACTGTGTACATTGAAGTTGAAGTGGTTGATGCACCTCTCGACTACAATCTTCTATTAGGAAGGAGTTGGACATACAATCATGGCCATTAACCAATTGTCCTTCTCCCATCCTGACCCTTCATCGGGGGCTTCCATGGTCCCAATGATTGATAATACTCAGCCCGACACCGTCCACTTAGGGGTTGTTTTATTTCCATCATTGATCGGTAATTTTTATTACTCGCCTCCTTCTGGTGATGTCAAACTCATATCAGTTGCCCCCGACCAACCTAGGGCTAAAAAAATTCAAATGTCATCGTTTCGAACAACTTACTTTCATGAGTCATGGACTCTTCCTTCCCCATTGGCATCGATGGAAGGGACAGGGAATTATGGCATGGCCATGCCCTTGTCTGCGGAATAATTTGTGTACAACATTGTCCAGCAAGCTTCGACAGACCCCGATCTGACTCCCGCACAGGAGTTATATCCTGTTCTCGAGCCTATTTGGGCTCAAGGTTCCCTTGCCACTACAGATTATTTAGACCTCGTCTTGCCCTCAGATGAGGCGATTTTCGAGGCATTGACTGGTCCAGATAGACCCTAGGATGATCTCCATCATAGATCATACTTCCTCCCAGAGTTAAGAAGAATAAAGGAAGGTGAATTTGTTTTGACTATGACTGGAGATATGTCTTTTCCTATCAATCCTCTGGAAATGCACACAGTTTGCGCTGAGGGTAATATGGTGAGTATCTCTGAAATGATCCCTATAGATATCTCCAGAACCCTTGGCATTGTGGATATTGTTTTCGTCGAAGTGGATTTCTCCCCCGAAGAGATTCAAATTTATACAGAGTTATTTAAGGAATTTCGTGACGTTTTTGCCTGGTCTTACAAGGAAATGTCAGGAATCGATCCAAGAATCATCGAACATGAGATAACGACTTATCTTGAATCAAAGTCAATCCGATAGAAGATTCATCTGGTGAATCCTCGGAAAGTGACAACGATTAAGGCTGAAGTAGAGAAATTGCTTAAATCTGGTTTTATCTACCCCGTACAGTTGACGGAATGGGTGTCAAATCTTGTTTCGGTTAACAAAAAACAAGGTACGATTCGTGTGTGCATGGTCTTTCACGAATTGAACAAGTCTTGTCTGAAAGATAATTTTCTTACCCCATTCATCGATTATTTTTTCGATGAATGCGTAGGCTGTCAGTTCTTTTCATTCATGGATGGTTTTTCGGGATATAACCAAATTTAGATCAAACCCAAAGACCAACATAAAAAAACTTTTATCTGTCCTTGGGGAACATTTGTTTATCGTAAGATGACTTTTGGCCTAAAGAATGCTAGAGCCACTTTTCAGCGGGCCATGTATTTTTCTTTCCATGACCTTAGACATATATTCGAGGTTTACCTTGATGATATAGCATCACGCTCTCACAAGAGATCTGATCATCCCACACACATCCAACTAATCTTTGAACGATGTCGCTACTATCGGATTCACTTGAATCCTAATAAGTGCAGTTTATGTGTGACATCAGGTCGTCTCTTAGGTTTCATTGTTTCGACAACAGGGATCATGGCCGATCCTCTTACGGTTGAGGCAATAGTTCATTTTCCTCCCCCGTGCACAATACCCCAGCTTCATAGATTACAGGGGAAAGCGAACTTTATTTGGCATTTTGTCACGAACTATGTCGAGATCACTAAAGGATTCATGCGTCTATTGAAAAAGGGATTCCCCTTATGTTGGGACAAAGTTGCTCAACGCTCTTTTGTAGCGTTAAAATGCAGACTTATGTCTTCCCCTCTGCTTCGGCCTCCCGATTACAACAGATATTTCTTATTATACTTGTTCGGTGCAAAATTGACCATCGGCATGGTCTTAGTTCAAGAGGATGATCTTCTCTAGGAGCATGTTATTTATTACCTGAGTCAAGGCTTGGTTGGGTCGGAACTCAACTATTCCCATGTTGAGAAACTTGTGTTGGCAGCAGTGCATGCTGTCGAGCGGTTTTTTCATTACATTCTTCTTCACAAGACCATCTCCATTGTCGTTGTGAATCCCTTTAAATATGTGTTGACACGACGGGTCATTGGCGGAAAGATCCGCAGATGGATTGTAATCCTCCAGGAATTTGACTGGGATTTTGTTTCCGTGAAATCCAAAAAGTCCTTGGTCTTTGCAGAACTTATTTTGGAACTTCCGGTCGAATCTAGTGATGACACGCCCAAAGAATCACCTATCAAAGGAGATATTTTTCTGATCACAGCTTCGGACCCCTGGTATGGAAATATACTAGTCTATCTCCATACTTTGAAGTTACCTTCTTTTGCTTCCCACGACGAGCATCGACAAATTCTCCATCAGGCACAAAACTATCTCATACTTGATGACACATTGTATTGTCGAGGCGTATATTGTATTCTTCATCGGTGCCTTATACACAAGGAAGCAAAACTAATTCTCAATGACTGCCACACTGGATCATGTGCTGGTCATTTTTCTGGGTTGGAAACAACGCAAAATATTCTTTGTGCCGGTTACTTTTGGCCTACGTTAATCAAAGATTGCGTTGAGTCGGTCAAGAAGTGCCACTCATGTCAGATCTTCTCTCGGAAGATGCAGGCACATCCTACTCCCATGTTTCCCATCATCGTTGTTGGTCCCTTCACTAAGTGGGGCATTTATTTTACTACATGTCACCCGACTTCATCCAGGGGGCCTTGTTATATCATTGTAGTGGTAGAATACTTCAGAAAGTGGGTCGAGGCTATGTCAACATTTAACAATGATGGAGAAATAACAAATCTCTTCATTTTTAACTAGATAGTAGCAAGGTTCGACATCCCGAATGATATTTTTACTAACCATGGTAGTCACTTCGAAAAAAAAATGATGTTTGAGTTAACATCAAAGCTTGGGTTGAGGAAAGAACATTCATCACCCTACTACCCACAAGAAAATGATTAGGTGGAATCTATGAATAAGTCCCTCAAGACTATTCTTCAGTGAATGATCAATTCTACCAAGTCAAATTGGCATTTGATGTTTTACTCAACGTTATGGGCCTACCGAATGTCTGTAAATACTACCACTAGTTTCTCACCTTTTCAACTCGTATACAGGATGGAAGCAATCTTGCCTATTGAGTGCCATATCTCGCCTTTAAAGTTGGTAGTGGATTTACTGCCAAACACTTCATCGCTTGAGGAACGCCTATTATATCTCGATCAGCTCGATGAGCAACATCGTGATGCAACCTCAACCAATGAGGCTCATAAGCAACGAGTCAAGTGTCAATATGATCGGTTCGTTCATCTTCAGATTTTCTCATAAGGATATCTTGCCCTGGTCTATGATCAAGACAAGGATACCCTAGGGGAAGGCAAGTTCAAACTCATGTGGTTCAGACATTTCATCATGAAAGAGGTATTAAATAAGGGTGCTTACCATCTGGTTTACTTTGAGGGAAATGCCTTGGTGGAGCCTAGAAATGGGCTCTACCTCAAGAATTATTACTCTTAGGTTGGTCGTCTGGGTGACTTCTTGTATATATGTATAGTTCTTATATAGGTTTTTTGTCTTTTTGTTTTATGGATGTGTCATTATTTATGTCATATTTTTCACTTTGGAAGATGTCAAGTGAATCGAAGGTTTTCTTTGGGTTCGCAGACGACACTAGCCGACACACTCGGAGGCTTGCTTTCATAGCTTGGGTGATTTTCACACCTGAAGTCCAATTGCTATCTTCTGGAGGTATCTGTCTAGGTGATGCCACAAACAATGTCATCGAATATAGCGCAGTGATATAATTTATTCATGATGCTTTGTCGCATGGCATTTCTCACCTCCGAGACTACTTAGAC
>SNQJ01S0067039.1:0-30880 GCA_010110895.2 Picea sitchensis | reverse complement strand
TAATGACAGGAGAAGCATTGAAAATAAAGACCAACAAAATTAACAACTTTCCTTGCACATTGAAGGCACCATATTCCCATTCAACCATATATTTAAATAATTGACAGAAAGATAAAAGATATTATAAGAACGTGAACTTCTTCACAATGATATAGCTCACGAAAAATACTAAATCAAAGAAAACATATTTTCAAGTACATCAAGAATGTATATTCTAAACATGCTTGGTTGAAAGAAAGCATATTAGACATATTTTCTAATGAATCCAATAGTTGTAAGTAATTATAAACATTGAGTGCAACTTCAACATAAAATATGATTCATTTTCATGTTCAACATAATACAACAATAAATATTGTCTATTATAATTATGAATATGAAGATATCATATGCTTCACATTTTAACACCATCAACACATAATACAAGAAACAACATATGTCAAATGTATGCTACTACTGATATCTTAAATCCACAATAAATACAAAGAAAAATCTCAAAGAGTACATCTCTGAAGATTTTCTTGATTCAAATAGTTAGAAGTTTCAAAATGTTTGACAACCCAAGAGAAAATAAAGAGAAACTTAAATCAAATACATAACAAATTTCAGAAAAATTGGTTGATTGAGGGATGAATCATGAGGAAACTCAAAAGAACTATCAAATAAAACTTTCTCAGAACTCTTAGGTACATTATTCTCCATAGTGACCATTTGATTGACCAAAGTAAGTCCTTTTTCCATGTCTAAATCCTTGATCCTCTTTCTTTCTTTCTCTCTTTTATGCTCTCAAACCCTAATCATTCTTCAAAAATAGCTATATTTTCTAAAAACAATGAAGAGTGGGTGTTCAAAAATAAAGGATCCAATTCATTCCTCGTCATTTTATGCCAGAATATATACAACTCCTCTGCCTTATCACATATTTCATCTTTGCTTATGTGGAGGTCATGACGTGGAAACAAGTTGAGACACTTGAACCACTAATGGATGTTTTCTTCAGAGTCTTTCTATTTTTTATCCCTAAACAAGGGACATATAGCCCACTCACTTCACCAACACGGATCCTCTATGGAAGTTTGTTTCTGATCTCTATTATGTACAATGATCTTGTTCTTTTCCTGACTACAAGGCTTATTATTGAGTGTAACCTACACACAACAAACAATTGGCAATGACAATAACAACCAACCTAATAAAAATCAAGGCTCTACAAACACTTTTACCCTGATAACTATGTACAACCTACTATACAATATGCAAATCAAGTCTATGAATTTTAGCTTTTGTCCTTAATGCAATTCAGAGTGCATCTTCTCTACAATCACCTCTATACTCACTATTATGTTGAAGGCATATGAGATTGATTTTGTTGGTTGGTGCAAGGCTTCACTGCTTTGAGTAATGTGGAAAACCCAAGCCAATTCTATTCAATGGAGAAGATCGCTCTTTTGCAACCACTTCCTTTAATGTTAGAATAAAACACTCACAATGAAGTAACAATCCAAATAATCAAAGAAACATGAAATACATTGTATCACTTCAAGAAGTTCCCACAAAATTGTAATTCCTGGTGCTATTGTTTTGTGAAAATACAAGAATAAAAATGAGCATATTCCTTCAACCAATTGAGATCTTAGCTACAACTCTTAGGTCGATATTATTCACTATAAATGTGGCTTTCATATTGTTTTCATCTCCAGCTACCACTATAGATGGGCCCATTAAGAGCATAGATGCTTTGGTGATCCGAAAAGATCTTTTAAAGACTATGGTTGAGTTTTAAAAGCATGAGTTAATTAACCATTTAGGAATTTGAATAAAGAGGAAGAATTAATGATGAAACATGGCAGCCATATAAAATATACAGATCTGGAAATAATCACAAGAATTAGAAAACCATAACATCAAAAGTTGATAACGGAGTTCAGCAATCTCGCCTATGTCTTTGGGCCTTTGTCTCGGTGGGTGAGGCTTTCTTATTTATCTTCAAAGATTAAAAAGTACATCATAAAAGTGCCAAAAGGATTACAAACTGATTTGGTTGTGTTCTTCTAGATCTCAAGAACGCATCAAAATTGACGGCACTAAAAACGGATGAACAAAGCTCCCAGAAATAACCCGCAAAGATGCTCTCCTCAATGGCTTCCCTGCATAAAAATGGCTTAGGCTTTACAATTCTTCAACATTTTCCTGTTCTGAACCTCCTCTAGGCTGCTAATAACCTCTGGTTTATTAGGCTTGAAGTTGGCAACAAACTCCCAACTTCCCCCCAAGATCTGGCCTCAAAAAGAGCTCCAGATCCTCCAAAAATGGCCAAAATCTCCCAATATCAGACATTAAATCAATTAAAATCTTATAATATAGTGGAAAAACCCACTTTTGGACTAATATAGGGCGCATACCTTGTTTTCTCGGGCTCCTGGTCATGTGGGTACCCTCCATGTGGCCCTGGGTTGGCTGGCGATGATCCTTATCCCTTAGCTCTCGACCCTTGGTTGCAGGCATGGCCATATGGCCTAGTTCCCAACTTCCACGCACTATATGGTTAGACTTGGCCCCTGGTCATGCGTCCTGGTCGGCAGGCTAGCTTGGTCGCTAACCCCAAAATTTTGCGCCAATATATATAGAACAAGGGTCATATGGTAAGGTTTTGTGGTGTTGCATCAGGGCTATACCAAATGGGCTATGCGCTAGAGTGTCTGCGCCATAGGTTTAGCATTGTGGGCATATTGTATCGGTCGTATGGAAACGCACCGGGGCTAGGGCTAGGCCCCATCCCTTTTATCTGCCCAACTAACAACCAATTCTCATTCAAATATTTAAATCGGACTATAGTTATCAAGAAATACTCTGGGCGGGCTAGTAGCATTGCCCTGCCAAAGCGTTCGCCTGGACCGAAGGTCACGGGTTCAACTCCTGTGGAGTCACAAACCATTTTACCACTGCAACCAATGGAGGGGTTCCATGTGGCAGCCCAAGATTGGGCCACGTGGCACCATATTATTCGCCCAATAAAGAACACATGTCAACCAACAATTCAACCACATCTGCACCACCTGCCCAGTTAGCGCACCTGCCATGTGTCGTATGGTTGTACGGACCTTGCCACATCAGCCTATGCCATGTGTCACAATATGACTCGTCCACCTGTCCGCTATCATGCCTAGTGAGCATGCCAACACACCATTTCCATGTCACATGTATGGCCATACAGACTGTATGGTCAGTTGCCACATCAACACTGCACGAACTGTACAGTCAGCAAAATTTTGCATGTTTGGCAAAAAGAACAGATCGTGATAGATTTCGCATACACTGTCTGTTTGAGCCAGTTCAATTTGTGTTGGGTTCATAATGACGAGGCCTACACACACGTCTGTTTTGAAGTGATTTTGAGCACTTTCATTTTTAGGCCTTCCTAGACCCATTTTGGATCATTTGGTCTTGGAGAATCACTCATACGATCATGTGTTGGGCTGGATGAAGAGACTAAATTCAGAAATAGATGGAGTTTTAGGATAAGAATGGAACCTATTCAATAAAAATTATCTTGAATCTACTAAAATTTATTTCAGGGGTGTTGCACCAACATGGCTATCAAAGAAAAAGTGTGCTTTAGAGCTTGTTGATACTTGACGGAATATCCATCTCCAAAGGCATGTGTAGCCAACCACATCATTTTAACTTCATCAACAATCTAATGAAAAGTTGAAAACTGAAAGTGAAAATTAGAAGGATATCCATTTAATGCACCATTGGTTAATATGTGATTCTATAGCAATACCCTCCACATTATTGCAAAAACCTGAAACAAGGAAAATGGTAGCCCATTGAAATATTTTCCTTGCTTTTGTTTTCCTAGGTTTTTTTCCTCTCTACCATATGTGGATCTTTGGTCAATAATCCAATGGATCTCAAATAAGGACACAATATGGGTTCCCATTTTTGCAATGTCCTACTAATTCCAAGGCATATCACTCTGACCTAACCTGAACACCACGTCCTTTAGAGTAGAAACAACATCCCAAAACTACATACATCTATTTTTATTGTCAACTGACCAATCATAGCATAATCCAGTGCACAATATCCATAGCTTCCCATCACGTGGGTGGAAACATGAGTCTTATCTCCAACCAGACGAAGTTTGGCTAATCCAAGATTAGATAACTTAGAATGATATCCTTCATCCAATAAGATATATGCCAATTAAAATCAACCTTGTGAGGTGATCAATCGACTAGTGATCATTCCTTTTGAAATCCCAATTAATGCACCTACGACATATTTTGACAGTATTATGGGCTTAGTCGATACAATGTCCTATTGTCCATCAAATGAGAGGTCAACCAACAAATGATATCAACAATGTAAAGGAGGAAATCAACCAAGGTAGAAAGAATTTGACCTAAGGTATGAGCAGTGGGCTTAAGCAAAGGCAGTATTGACTTAGAGAGAGAGAGAGAGAGAGTATGACTCTGAGGAAAGAGTAAATTTCCCAGACAAGTAGGCCAATGACCTCAATAATTGTATCTAATTGGTAATGAGGAACATCATTAGAATTTTTAACCAAACAATTGGAACATACAAATCTTCAAAGTTATTGATTTCTATGCATAGTGGAATGGACATTGATTATCGTATAGTTGTTGTAATTAACCAATTCAATGAAATGAATTGATTGTAGGTAGTCATTAAAATCCTCTCACTTTGAAATTCTCATAAGAGTCCATTAAAATGAATCTCGAGCTATAATTCCATCTAAAAACCATTAACACACTCGGAACAACACCAAAAACATAAAGAAGAGCATCATCTTACCCACATAGATTTAATACAACAATGAAATCAAGCATACCATAAACACAAGGATTTTACATTGGAAACCAAAATACAAAAACCAACTTTGAATGGGGCTCAGTTCTCTTTTTAGCAATCTCTGGTACAATGCAACTATTGGCTTTGTATGCATCTTCCTCTCTTGGCCAATAAAAAACCCTTTGAGAGTGAAATTAATGAAATAAATAGGGAGAGTTGGGAGTAACGGGAAGGAAAACAATGATAACCCTTCATTTCCCATTCCTCAACCTTCTCTCATATTCTATTTTTCTTATTTCATTTAATTATCTTGTTTCCTTTCTTTTTCTTTTATCTTATTCAATTTTTACATTGCACTGATTCACATAGTTTTCTAACCTTCATAAATTTCCAAATTTCTCTTATAGGTACTGAGTCTTACAACCATTCATTGGTTTGGATCCATTTCATATCACACCTCCCCATTGAGAGGATTTTTTCTCTCCAAAATTTTGAAGGAAACCAATCCGGATCAATGTGCCTTATGTCTACTTCTCTAGAACATGGCTCTAACTCTAGCTCTATCTTTGGCTCATGGCTCTAGTCTTGGCTATGGTTCTAGCTTTGGTTACTAGCTCTCTTGTTCCCACAATGAAAAAGTATTCTCACTGACTCTCATCCATGAACAATATCCATATCCAAACTCTACAATTAGCATTCATTCTCATCTCTCTTAGACTTGGAGATGGTCCATCTTGGAAGTCAATGAAGCCAAGTCAAATGTTGGTTGGTTTTTTCAGTGTGACCCCAGCACGCTATGCCATCATGTAAAAATTCCACAAGGGAAGTGTGGTCAGCATTATTTCCCTATGATTAGTTGCTTCCCATCATGGAAATAACTCTCTAGTGCTTTCGCGTGCTTGCAAGCACATCATGGAGTTCTCAAGAACTCCCTTGAGGTCATTGTCCTCTGTGCACTAATATCTGGCACATCTTTGAGAATGGATTCTTCTGATGCATCAATCTATTGTCCATATTGTTGGTGTCACTAATCTCATGTGTTGTTATATCTCCTTTGATATCTACTACTCCTTGAACTAGAGATGTAGGGGACTCTTCATCATCTTCAATATTCACTCTCCATACTCTTATTTTGGTTGTGTGGTTTCTGGGATGAAGCTCTAGATGCAGTCGCCAAAACTTTGCTTCCAAATGACCAATCAACTTATAATGGTGGTAAAATTTCTTGGTGATGTTGTATGGACTGCTTGACATCCTCCTCTCCATGTGCCTTTGAATTCGTCGTTGCATTAGAGAAGTCTCATTGTCCTCCTTCCTCTAAAAACATGTAGGCTTGTGGCATATGGCCTAATTCTCCCAACAAGATGACTCAAGATGGCCTTTCTTCTTACAGAATGAGCAAACCTATAAATACCAACAACTGAGAGTGTTGTGGCCTTTCCTCTTGTAGCGGTGACAAACAAGGGATTTCTTCTTTGAGGTAGACCTTTTGGTGGTCTTTTTATTCTTACCCCGGTTGATTAGCTTGTTGTTTCTTCTAAGTGATGGTGCAAGATGAGGATTCAATATCCTTTCATCACTGCCCTTCTTCAATCTTCCACAAGAAGATAGAGGTGGTAGTGGGCTACCACCTTCATCTATTCCTCTTCCTTCTGATGAGCAGAACAATTCTATCATGTCTTTCACCTTCGCAAAAGTGGTCTTCATGGTCATGGGATTTTCCCTTCTTCCATCAAAACCGAGGCCTTCATGATTAACCCATGATGTAGCTACAATGGAGCTCATTGATTCCTTTTATTCTCTTGCCTTTCCCTTGTACATCATAACCCATCAACCGTAAGAGGTCGGAACCAATGCCTCTAGTATGATTTTCAAATTCACCAAGTTGATTTTGAGAAACGTATACTAAATATGTGATTACCAAATTGGTCTCGGTCATGGTGCTAGCTTCAACAGTGGCCTTGCTTCCCAGTGCTCTGGGACAATGGCTTGGAGTTTTACCAAGGCCTTCTCCTTCTCTACCAAATCTTTTTATAGTCGAGTCATAATTTGAGTGGGCCTATCTTCTTTCCAGTTATCAAGTTGAATGACCTTCTCTCCCAAGTGTACAAGATAAACTATGTGCTTGTCCCATTTTGTCATGATAATTGAGAAGGAGTCTTATCAGTCATTAAACTACTTTTTTATAAATGGAAACAATTTGGTAGAGGTATGAAGGTTCTTCTCCATCTTTTTCATCCTCTAGTTGAACATTTGGACTTTCTCCTTGAAGTGTTGGTTCTCTTATTCAAGTTGAGCATTGGTGGCCCTCAAGTCTTCCAACCTCTCTTTGTTTTTTGTATCCATGATGAGGTTTATAATGTTCTAGAAGCTACATCATGGTTAAGCATTCAACTTCTATGATACCTTATGATCTATAAATGAGGGAATTATAGCCCACTAGCTTCGCCAACATGAATCTTATCTGGAAGTTTGTTTTTTTATCTCTATTCTCTCTATTTTTTACAAGGCCCTCGTTCTTTTCCTCGTTGTAAGGCTTGTTCTTAGGTGAAACTTGGACACATCAAAAAGAGAGAAATGGAAATAACACTAAGGCTAATAAAAACCAAGGCTCTACAAACACTCTATCCCTGAGACCTCTATATAGCCTACTATCCAATATGCCAATCAAGTCTTTGAGTTTTAGCTTATGTCCTAAATCCAAGCAAGCTTGCAACTTCTTTGCAATCACCTCTCTGCTCACTATTTTGTTGAAGGCATATGAGATTGGTTTTGTTGGTTGGTGCAAGGCTTCACTAGTTTAAGTACTGTGGAAAACTGAAGCTAATTCTATTCAATGGAGCAAACTTCTCTTTTCAGCCACTTCATTTAATGCTAGATGAAAACACCTCACAATGAAGTAATGATCCAAATAATCAAAGAAACATGAAAGACACACAATCACTTCAAGAAGTGACCACTAAACCTGGTGATATTGTTCTATGAAAATACAAGCATCAAAATGAGCATATTCTTTCAACCTATTGAGATCTTAGATACAACTCTCAGGTCTATATTTTTCATTGTAAATGAATCTCTCATGTTATTTTCATCTCGAGTCATCGCTATGGATGGGCCCATTAAGAGCATAGTCATTCTGGTCTTAGAGAATCACTCATTTAATCACGTGTTAGGCTAGATGAAGAGAGTGAATTCATAAATAGATGGAGTTATAGGCCAGGAATGGAACTAGGTCAATACCAATGATCCAAACTCAACTAAAATTTATTTCATGGATTTTGCACCAACATGGCTATCAAAGAAAAAGCATACTTCAAATCTTATTGATACTTGAAGGAATACCACCATCTCTTGGGAGATGAGAGTGAGGTCGAAAATGGGTCATCGTGATGAGGGATTCTAGGACACTAGGATGGGAACCAATACCAATCAAGGAGGATCATCTACCGATGAACAAGGACAGAACTACTAGTGAGGAATTCAATTGAGACAATATTTCCTATTGAAGAAATGATAGTTTCGAACGACCTACTCTTTTTGTTCATATTCATCGTGCCAATGATTGAATGGAAACTGCTAATCCGCCTCATAGTGGTCACAAGGTCAACTATGGGACCGATCTTGCCTCCACTAACCAAACCTCCTAACATGAGGCTAGGAGGTGTCGTATGAAGCAAGTTGGGTGGCGGGGTCACTCAACATGTCCAAAGGCATGTGTAGATAGCCACATAATTTTAACATTGAAAATAATCTAAGGAAAAATTGAAAACTAAAAATCAAAATCCAATAGATAACCATTTACTACACCGCTGGTTAATATGTGAGTTTGTGGCAATACCTTCCACATTGTTTCANCATGTGTAGATAGCCACATAATTTTAACATTGAAAATAATCTAAGGAAAAATTGAAAACTAAAAATCAAAATCCAATAGATAACCATTTACTACACCGCTGGTTAATATGTGAGTTTGTGGCAATACCTTCCACATTGTTTCAAAACTATGAAACAGGGAAAATGGTAACCCATTGAAAATTGTTCCTTTCCTTTGCTTTCCTAGGTTTTTTTCTTCTCTACCATATGTGTATCTCTGGTCAACAATCCAATAGATCTCAAATAAGGACGTAATCCAAGTTATCGATTTTGTAATGTAGTAATGATTCCAAGTCATATTGCTCCAACCTGACCTGAGACACCACCTTATTTTACAGTAGAAACAATATCCCAAAACTGCAGACATCTAATTTTATTGTCAACTAACCAGTGATAGCATACTCTTGTGCACAATATCCATAGGTTCCCATCATGCAAGTGGAAACATGAGTCTTATTTCCAATTGGCCCAAATTTGGCTAATCCAAGATCAAATAACTTAGAATGATATCCTTCATCCAGTAGGATATATGTTGGTTAAAAGCTACCCTGTGAGGTGATCAATTGACTAACGATCATTCCTTCTGAAATCAACTTCCAATCAATGTACCTAGGCAATAGTTTGATATTATTACGAGCTTTGTTGATACAATGTCCTATTGTCTAGCAAATGAGAGGTCAACCAACAAATAATATTGGCTAGGTAAAGGAGGAAATCAACCAAGGTAGAAATAATTTGACCCAGGGGATGTGTAGTCATCTTAAGCAAAGGTGGTATCGACTTAGAGAAAGAGAGAGAGCATACGGCTTTGAGGAAAGAGGAAATTTCCTAGGCAGGTAGACCTATGACCTCAATAATTATGTCTAGCTGGTAATAAGGAACTATTGAGACCTTTTCGTGCCTCCATTTTTCCCTTGCACATTCTATTTTCCCCACTTCTTTACTCCATTTCGCTTCCCCCTTCCATACCTTCCCTTATTCCCATTTCTTTTTTTCCCTTATTTGTTTCCCTTTATGGGTTACTATACTTAGCCATATTTTAGTTTGCGGGTTTACGGGTTTGTAGTCTTTCATTTCCATCCACTTACTCAATTCATAAGTTTGTTTCAACACTTAGACTTGTTCTTCAATTTTGCGGGTTTGCAGGCTCAAACATCCACTCTCCTTTTTCTTTGACCCTCACTTTGCACTTCAAGTTCCGTGATCTACATTTCAACCATCACTTAAACTTTGGCCTCGTCACGAGTGTCGCACTCTAAAGTATTTCATTCTTCATGCATACGAGTTTGACTGATTGTTCATCTACACTTAGTATAATTTTGATCATCTTTATAACCGCAGGTTGGAGGGTTCCCAGGCTGGCGGGTTCATGAAAATATTATATTGAAATCCTCTCACACTCATCCTCACCATTTTGTTTCGTTTCCCAATACACATTAAGTAGTTTTAAATGCTAACAATTGTTGTGTAGGCCTCGAAAAGATCGTCATTAATGGCGAAAGGCTCGAGGAATACTTCATTAAAATCTCATTTAATCTTCATTTTCCAAGGGATTAAAATATCATTATCTCTCCGAAAAGGTTTATTTGAGATCATTATCCAATTGAAGAAATAATTTCGTCAACTTAATGGCAACATCATCTCGACGACAGTTCTATGGTGACACTCTAAATATTTTTGGTCGCAAAGATCAAAACTTCCAGTGGTCGAGAGCATACTGGTATTATTCCTCCCCTCCTACTGCACAGAAAGACGGGAATGTAATTTGGACATCTGGAATTTCTCATGTTGGTTGTATTCTTGAGGTTTTCGATTGTAATGAAATCGTTGCATGGCATGTGGACAAGTATGTACTGAATCAAAGAATTATACATATCCAGGGACATTCTCTTATTTCTCTTTCACCTCAAGTCTTTCGCAAGATGTTAAAGTTCCTAGAGCCAACTCTCACTTTCAAAGGTGGAGATTGCAGAGAATTCTTGAAGAAATGTAACAATGGGCTTGACCTCCTAACAGAGTATTTAGAGAATCCTGCATTTGTCCCAGCAGACATAATCATAATCCTAGTTGAATCTCTAAAAAATCCCTATCGAGAAATTGCATGTTATTTACCAAAGTGATAGGTTAGGAGAAAACTTCTTCTATATCTCAGATGATTTAATATATTTTGTATTTTACAGTTCAAAAATAGGTTATTTTTATTGGGGAAAGCTCATTTCTATTGAAATCTCTTCTCAATTGTCGCACTAAAAAATAGATGGAAAATTTTTATGGCCTCTTATTTGATATTTGTTATCATGCATTGTTGTCAATTCCAAAACTTAACCATCAGTAAAAGGGTAAATTGTGAAACGGATCATGATACCTTTTGGCATCATCTATTGTGGAGGCATAAAACCCCTCTAGTTTTCTATGAAGTTTATAATGATTTCGTTTCAGTCTTCAAAAATATTTTGTTGGGAGAAAACACTCCAAGGATATCTGTTGAAGCTACCAAATTTTTAGAGAAAAAGGGGACAATAGAGAAAATGGAGAATCATAATATCATAAGGATATTATGTTCAAAATAAAATCCTTCTTTCCTTTTGTATTATGTACCAAATAAATTATTTATTACACATGTGGCGAGGCAAAATAATTTCTGGTTTCATTTTTTTCATGAAAAGAGGAAAAAACAATTTATTCCCCTGTCATGGAAGATTGGAGAGCTTGTTTTCAGAAATATAAATAAAATTGACAAATTTGCGAATCATTTTAACAATGTCAGTTTAAAGTACACTGAAAAGATCAAAGGTTTTGATCCAAACAAAATCTTTGTTGGACATATGCTATCATTAGGGTTCAGTAACTCCTTCATTCAAATTGTCTTGAGCGAAGAAGACAAACTTAACATCCAAAGCACTCATGTACATAACGTTGGCGATTTAGAAACATTACTTAGTAGTAATGATATTTACAAGCAAAGGGGAAAATGTCCCAGTGAAAGAAGTGCTCAATATCCAGTTATCACTCCTAAGAATACTACCTCTAGGAGAAGTGCTCTAGCGGCCCACCCAATTAAAAACACTGTCAAAAATAGTTCCAGTGGTGGGGGAGAGAAGAATCCTCTCTCTAGAAAAATAGAAAGTTCACATAAGTTTCCCATGATAAAGAAGAGAAAAACCCCAGTGCAAAAGGAAGAAAAAAATCTTATAGAAAATGATATCCAAAGTTTTTCCTTGGAAGATGTGGAACTAGAAGCTGACATTGAAAAAATATTTCCTACAATAGAACAACAGGAGCATATTGCTCAGCAAGATTCTTTACTGGAAGTTATTGGGAATGAAACCTTTAGTGAAGAAGAATCCTTCACTTTTCAAAGCATTGTTTTTTTACAGAGAATCTAAAAGGTTGATTGTAGAAAGAATTGACTAGAAAAATAAAAAAGGAAAGGCTCGCTCAGAGGTTGAACTCAAGTATATGTGACTGTCCCAGATTTCCAAAATTCATAAGGCAACCGGGGATGCACTTGACGACTCCATTGATGGTTTAGAGGCTGAGAACGCCAACTCAAAAGAAAAGATCAAAGAATTGGAGACTGCCTTGATGCCTCTTCTCATCTTGGCCAGTCCTTTGACAATGATTAAACCAACTACACCTCGTATCAAGTTAAAGGGATCTTCAAGTTTGCTCAGTGTGGTCCAAAATTATGTTGAGAAAAACATTAAAAAGAGAATTCCATTGATAATAGAGGCCTGGGAGGTATCAAAAAATATTATTTCTTTTGGTTCAAGAACATGTGCATTTCATGAATATCTTCGAGTTGATTTTAAGAATGAAGAAATATTTTACATAGATGTTGTTTTACTATTTGGGATAAAATTCTCAAACATGACATAATTAAAGAGAAGAGAAGAAGATTTTCCCTCTCCTAGTTGGATCAAACAATTGAATGCATGTTGGAAAGAAAAGATCAAGAATTTGAGAAATATTTTCCAAGCATGCAATGCAGCTATAGTGAAAAGAGAAGAATTATTGAGAAGACTCACATAAATAGATTTAGCAGGAAGCATTGGTGAGGTGCAAGATCCTAAATTAATTTTCAATTCAATGTTTATGACAAGGGAACAATTTGATGAACACGTGGAAATACTAAAGGGATTATCGACTGAGAAATTTAATGGCATAATTGAATATGGTGAAGAAGAGATGGATAATTGGATTATCAATTATTCTATGAAAAAACAAGATATTGAGGAGTCAATCCACCACATTTCTCATTACCTAAGAGATTTAGAAGGTGAATTGTTTAATATCAAAATTAGGCATGAAATAAATGTTGCGTCAATGAAGAATACATTGAATATTGGTTTAAGAGAGAAATCGATAAATCAACTAAAGAGGGCTAAGAAACAATAGTTCAGACAGTTCCTGTAACTGTCAACGAGGAAGATAAAGGACAACAACAAGCAAGTGAAAAACGAGAGATACCATCATAGTAAGTTTATACTCATCACATTTTTCTTTCCTTATTAGTTTTTCATCCAATTATTCCACTTCTTTGATTAGAAAGGTTTAACCGAAATCTGATAACTTCTTCTTGTCTTCTTTCCAGGTCTTGCTACTCTACCTTCGCCCACCTTCTTCTCTCCACAACTTACTTCTTGTTTATATTTACTTTTATGGTCTGCGGGATCCATATTCCCAGTCCTCTGGACAAACACATTTTAATTTCAAAGCATTGTAATAGACTTTAATATTTTTTTAGAAATCCCAAGAGAACTAAGTTGGGATCAGTTTTGACTATGTTTTATAACTCTGAGTTTTGAGTATAAAATATTTGAGATTGGTCTATCATTTTCTTCCTTTGAGATCCACATGTGTCTACTCTATTAAATTTCTCTTATGTGTACAAATCATCTTCTTTTATTTTTATGTGCGATTAGAAATCTTTATTTTAGCTATGATGGATCTGAGGAAATTTTACTTATGTTTTCAAATGTGTGATGTATGAGGTTCCTAGTCATTTCTCAGGAATTCTCTTTAAAATGAAACAATTTTATTTTCTGCAACTTTTATTTTTCTTTGAATATAATAGTGGATTTTCTCAAAGTCCTATATCATTTTGGAAATCCAGAATATCAAAGAATATCATAAAACAAAGAGGAGTACCACCTCTATAAAAATGTAGGAGGATTTGTATCCTCGCGAGGTTGTCGTTTCAGTCCTGACGAATTCAAGCGTCAACATTTTTGGTGACCATACTGGGAACCAACTGAAAATTTGAAATTTGGTTTAGCATTTTTTTTTTAAATACATGACTTTGCCTCAAGTTGATCAGCCCCAACTAGAAATTGGATTGAATAATCAACGAAGCATATTTCATAAGATATATAACCTTGTAATAACAATATTCGAGACCAGGGAAGAATTGGAAATAACTTGGCAAAGGTTGGTCCAAGAAAAAGAAAGATAAATCCTCCGAAGATAGAGGAGAGAGGAAAGACAAGACCAAAGAAATGAAAGACAATCTCGAAGAGCACAAGAAAAAGGTCGGAATTGAAGCTGGACAAATACAAGGGACCTATCACCAGAAGTAAAAACAAGCAACTACATATTCCAGGAAGCAAAAAGCATATTCCTGAAATACCTCGAAACATGGTGGGAAGAAATGAAGAAAGGCATGAAGAACCACGAGAAGAACCACAAAGAGAGCCTTGTTAATAAAGACAAGGAGGCGGAGGAGGTGGTGGAATAAATCAAGAAGGGCGAAGATTTGGAAACTGAAGAAGAGTAAGAGATTCCCCCCTCAATATTCTAGGTGAGCAACATGACCTCCATGTTCTCCCTAAGTGTACTCTGAAATAATTTTCTGGAGACGAAACAATTGATGCCAAAAGACACCTTGATTTATTCCTAGATGTTTGTGATTTTCATCGTGTTGAACATGATGATGTGATGGTAAGGTTGTTTCTTCAAAACTTATTGGGCCAAGCTTATGAATGGTACATGACATTACCCACTAGATCAATTGGTTCATTCTATGATCTTGAAGCCATGTTTATGACTATTTTCGCTCCTCCAATTGTGTATCATACTCTTCTCACTAATTTCACCCAGATTGGTTTAAATAAGAATGAGAGAATACGAGATTTCAATCTCATATTCAATAAAACTCTAAGTAAGATTCCAGAAGATAAAAGGCCGAATGACTATGTGATACTTGGTTGTTATAAAAATTCCATGCCACAAAATGTAAATTTTGCTATTAGAACACCCCAAACGGATACCCTGGAGGAAGCAATGACTAAAGCCATGGAGATGGAATAAATCATGATTGAAACGGGTGTTGATCCTGATATCATCCTGGGAAAAGTATAGAGGCAGCTAGGAAGCCTGAATATCGATGATCAAGGAGCCTCTAGTTCAAGAAAAAATGAAGAGTAAAAGTCATGGCCAATTCAAAATCAAGCCACTGGAGGAGGATTTTTTAAGGGAACCATACTATATGTGAAGGTAGATCATGTTGCAGCATAAGAAAATAAGCAAAAGATTGAGATTGCACAAATGAATAGAACCATTAGGCAAATGCAGAATGAAATAACTAGATTGAGAAGGGGTGATAATTATGTAGCAAACCCGAGAATGTCAGTCCAAGAATAGAGAAGGAACCTTTCCCAAGAAAATAGAGTCAGGTTTGAAAATACTGATAATCAACAAAGACAAAGGGTTCCTAGGCAACCAGTTCCAAATGCAGCTATTCTGGATGAGATATATGATGAACAAATAACTGAGCAAGAAAATGATTATTTACCGGAGGAAAATTTTGAAACTGTACAGACGGACGGATGCAAGATGTCCATGTATATATTCGAAGAAGGTGACAATGATCCTGACTCGCAAGAGAATGTTGCCCAAACACGGGCATTTGTAAATAAATCCAAAAATAAAGATGATTATGAAAAGGAAAAAGAAAAAATAAAGAAAAAGATAAAGGAAAAGGGAATGAGAAAGAGGCCAATAAAAATGTGATAAATAACATCGGAACCAAAAGGAAACATCTGGTATCAAACCCTCCCCAGATGAAATATAATGCCATAGAGGATTTGAGTAAGTTGAGGATTACTCTTCCCTTCGTGGAAGTGGTGAAGATCCCTCAACAAAGGGAAAATATTTTGAGATTGTTGGATGACCCATATGGAAGAATGGAGGCTACTCTCATAAGTCCAAAGCAAAGCCAAAACGAATCAATCGTCAAGTTGAGAGGTAAAGTCCCACCTTTCTATATTTCAGTTGAGAATCATGATGTTCCACTCCACAACTGTTTAGTTGACATTGGTGTGACACATAACATTATGCCATTGCGGACGTGGAGGCACTAGGCATGAACTGCACCAAATATTATGAAACAGGTGAAAGCATTTATGCAATTGATTCCAGGAAGGGGCCAACTTTTGGAGAGATCAAATATTTGTATGCTTGAATCACTATTTCTCCTCATATTATTACAGTTTTCAATATTTTTGTGGTTGATCTTCCTCCTGCATATGGAGTTGTCCTAGGAAGATATTGGTCATCTACGATCGAAGTCTACGTAATGAATGATGGAAGCTACATGATGCTTCCAGATAAAGACAGAGAAATGATAAAGGTTCCTCCTAAACCCAGGAGGTAGTTTTCCTTCAAAAAGAAGGATAATGAACTAGTGGAAGATTATATAGATGTTGGGATTGGAAACTATGTTATTTTAGACATAGAGCAAATTGAAGACATGAAGAATCCAGACAATTATTTTAAGGGTCACTGAAGGATGTCATTTGATGGAGCTTGCTCAAGTTCAGGGAGTGGACTTGGAATTCTCCTTATAAACCCATAAAAGACTGTGCATCCACATGCCATTAGACTTGAATTTGCATGCACCAATAATGAGGTAGAATATGAGGTTGTTATTCAAGGAATGATTCTCATAGAAGAAATGAAGATAAAACATTTTATTGTGACTGACGACTCCGAGTAGGTAATAAATCAAGTTACCCATAGATATAAGATTAAAAATGAAAGACTCAAATTATGTTTCAAAATAGTTAATGAATTGATGGAATCTTTTAGCTCTTTTAACATTTCTTTCATCCCAAGGGATAAAAATCAGAAGGCAGATTCATTAGCTTTGGCAGCTTCACTGTCAAACCCAGATGATGTTCAAAGCAAAACATATTTTCAAGTGAAAAGAATATTCTAACCTTATGTACCTGACAATCATGAGTATTTACAAGTGTTTGAGAATGATGAAGAGCTAGAAATTTTTTTGGTAAATGATGATGAAGATGAGGATAATGACACCGTTGTTGTTCCGAAGAATTGTATTCAGTCTAGGTCCCTTTTTACAAGAGATGATCATGTTAAGAATCTCCTGGAAGAAGTATCGCTCTGAAAATTCCAAGAAACAAGAAAGATTAAATTGGAACTGATAGTTCCCAAAAATATGTCAACTTGGGAGTTGATTGCACAATTGATGAAGTTGATCAATATGTCCCACTTTTTAAAGAGTATCTTGATGTGTTCGCATGGATTTATGATGATTTGAAGGCATATGATAAAACAATATTTCAACACATTATTTCTTTGAGAGAATGAGCAAAGCCTGTCAAGCAAAAGATAAGGATGATGAACCCCAAATTAAAGCCACTGGTAAAGGTTGAATTGGAAAAATTAAAGAAAGCTGGAATAATATACCCCATCAGACATTCTGACTGGCTTTCAAATCTTGTGGTTGTGAGATAAAACACTGGGGAGATTCGGATGTGTGTGGATTTCAGAGACATTAATAAATCAAGTGTAAAGGATAATTATCATTTGCCTAACATGGAATTTCTCCTTCAACAAGTCATGGGATCAACTTGCATGTCCATGTTAGATTGTTTTTTGGGGTATAATCAAGTCTTCGTTGCTGAGGAAGACAAAGCAAAGACAACTTTCATAACACCTTGGGAGACGTATGCATATGCTCGGATTCCCTTTGGTTTAAAGAATGAAGGAGCTACATTTCAGAGGGCTATGGATCATGCTTTTGAGGGTTTGGTAGAAAAATTCATGGTGGATTACCAAGATGATTTAATGGTACACTCAAAAACTAGTAGTGATCACATTCATCACCTGAGGAAAGTTTTTGATAGATGTAGATTATATGGTGTTTCTTTAAATCCAAAAAAGTGTTTATTTGTTGTAATGGAAGGGAAATTTTTGGGCCATATTGTATGCAAAGAAAGAATCTATATTGATCCCAAGAGAGCTAAATCTATAAATGAACTCAACCCTCCATCATCCAAGAAGGGAGTCCATACATTTTTTGGCAAAATCATCTTTGTACAAATATTTGTCCCTGATTATGCAAGTATTGTGAAGCCGATCAATTTATTGTTGAAAATTGATCAAAGGTTTTAATGGACCTCGGATACACATGAAGCTTTTAATAATATCAAAAAGGCAATCACTACAACCCTAGTCCTCATTATCCCATATTTCCAAAGAGACTTCATCATTTATTCATTTGCAATAGAAACCCTCATGGCATATGTTCTTACTCAAAGAAATTCCAAGGGTGAATAATTGCCAATTAGTTTCATGAGCAAGACCCTTCATGATTATGAATTAAGATATTCAGAGTTGGAGAAGCAAGCCCCGTCTCTTGTAAACGCAATGGCGCACTTTTGGACTTACATATTAAATTCTCATGTCATTGTGTATGTTCCATCCTCTCCTGTGAAGATGCTTTTAAATCAGTAACTGAGAGAAGGAAAATGGGCAAATTGGTTGGCGAAGATTCAAGAGTATGACATTGAAATTAAGCCTTTAAAAGCATTCGAAGGATAGGGTCTCTGTAATCTCATTGTGAATAGTGATTCTTTGGATCGAGTAATTTCGATTTCAATTGGAGAACCTATGGAAGTTTCAAAATGGTATAACGATATTGTATTTTACTTAAGGTCTGGACAATTTCTAGTCACCATGAACCCAAAGGAGCGAAGAACAATGAAAATGAAGTCAAATCATTATGTACATATTACTGATGTATTATTCAAAAGGAACTATGATGGCATATTATTAAGGTGTGTTGATGAAAAGAGAGCTCAAGATTCGATGAAATAATTCCATGAAGGTATATGTGGTGGACATTTTGTGCCCACCGCCATGGCCCATAAAATAATAAGAGCTCAGTTTTATTGGCCATCATTTTTTAAGGACTCATATGCTACCATAAGAAAGTGTGTATCTTGTCAACAATTCTCGAGGAAAAGGAAAAACTTTGCAATGCCATTACAACCTATATCTGTAGAACAACCATTTTCCCAATGGGGATTGGATTTCGTTGGACATGTTATCACATATAGTTGTCAAGGACAGCAGGTCATCCAATTTCGTGGTCTACACAGGAAGTGTCCAAGCGCAGCATGTAGAGCAGCTCATTTCAGGCTTAAAATACGAAAAGGCGGGCTCAGTTTTATGACGGTGGAGATCCCATGTGAGGATCATATTAGTAGCCCCGGGGTATTCAGAGTTTCAGAATTGCACGAAGTATAGCGCCATGAAAATAGTCGAAGCCCAAAGCGAGATGAGTTGTTGATATTGAAGGGAGCACGTGGCATCTGATCCAAGTGTTTAGGAAAATAATCTTTGGGAGTTTTGAAGTAGGAAGTGTGTAAAAGTTTCGAAGGCCCGAAGTCCCGAAGTAGATCTCGGCCATCCGAATCCAAACTGCCACGCGTCATCAAATCTGTCACTCCAAGAGTTTTACTTCAGGAGTTTTGAAACGAGAAATGCGCCAAGTTCCCGAAGCACCTTTGGATATGAGCGCTAAGTTATGGCCCGAGGTCACATGCAGAATGGGGCGATGGAGAGGAGTTGTGCCAAAGGCCAAAGGCACCCGTATTGGTCACAGAAGAAGATCTGCATGGCCTTGAGGGGTCAGGATTGACTCGAAGAAGTTGTGGACACCGCCTGGAACATTCATGGGAGTCAGGCCTCATCTCGATCTCGATGAAGGTAGTTAATGGAAATGGGGGTGGTGGTTGAGACCTTGTCTCACCCCATAAATGGAAAACGGGCTGAGGATGGTCATGAGTGCAGATTGGAAATCCGAAGTTTCCTTCTGGATGAATTTTCCTGCAAAACACATAACTGAGGCGAGCTTGTGTCTGACATGAGAAGGCCTGCACAGTCTAACAGAGCAGGCACCAACTGAAAACTTTAAATGCAGTGGTCCGATCACGCTCCTGGTAGTTGCAGTAGTTCTGAGTATATATGCTCAGTTTTGATATTTTGTTATGGTCGATGGTTGAGCTACGCTCCCGTATTGTAATTTTTTTATGAAGCTATGGTTCTCTGATTATGTAATGGGATTTGAGATTTCTTATTTAATCTAAGTCAACCTTCTTTTCCGTCTCTTTTTCCTCTAATACTGAATGGATCGGGCATGGATGATCCAATCAAGTTGTCGTAACTGTATTGTGATGTATGTTTAACTTTAGATCGGTTATAACTTCATTTAGTTTCCTAAAACTCTGAATCGAAGAGGATCTTGTTTTCTAAATTTTTTCTTCTTTCGTTGTTGGAAGACCGGATGTCCATAGCAGACCTTTACGTTCTCCTTACCATTCTTCCTCCTACTCACCTATACTACACCTTACTGACTGAAGTTGAATCAAGACCTCATCTGCATGTGCATACCAGTCCATTTTTCTGAGTTAAAGCAATATCATCTTGAGTCTGTGCCCATTCAACCCCCCTTAAATTTATTCATTGTGACATACAAACTGATGGGTATTGGGCTTACCTTCGATGCAATCTGGAGGTGACTTCTTGTGCTAACATTTCTGGTGTCGTTGCCAGGGACGAAAGTGAAGATATCTTCCCTAGGAGAAATACAAAGAGCTTATGATTCTGAAGGTGCATCAGATATCAGAACCATTGAAGATTACAGCTTGCACCTGGCGACTCCACCATCAAAGACTCCACTGGGGAGGATCCAGTTGACAGAAAAATGACCATACCGAAGGGAAATACCAGGTATCAGTCTATGAGTTTTCTTCGTGAAGTCATGTTCTTCTTTATCAACTCATTTCTCTCTTTCCCTTCACAGATAAAGAGGAATATCCTCTGCTTTGTATATTCAGATGACAATAAGCCTTCCTTCATTCATCCATCCTTGGAAGAATAAGACATGGCGTCTTCTTGTGGTGTAGATGTCGATCTTGTGTCTTCACCTCAGCCTATTCATAAAAGTGAGATATGTATTGCATCTCCTCTTGAAATTGATCACCTTTATAGCCTTGAGGAGGTTGAAAATGATTCACATCCTTCTCAGATCTCATTACCTCCTGTTGTTTCTGTTGAACCACCCCATCCTCTTGTTGAATCCCATATTCAGCCCACAATTTTTGAAGCTAATATTAGAGATAGGATGTTTAATCCTCTAAGGCTGCCACATCACCTACATCCCTATCCTCCTTATTCCTTTGAGTATTTTCCTCGATTTTCTGGGGAGGATCATGTTACAGCTAAGAGGCACTTAGGGGCCTTTGAGAACTTTATTGATCAGTTTGAGATCATTCATGATGACGTTACCATGAGGTTGTTCTCACATTCCCTGTCTAGAGATGTTGTTGTGTGGTTTAGATGTCTGGAGGTCGGTTCTATTGGTTCCTGGACCGAGCTATGCCATGCCTTTTTAAAGTGTTGGGGTGAGAACAAATCCCTTGATCAATATTGGTTTGAGTTTAATGCCTTGAGGAGAGGGGAAGAGGAAGCCTTGGTTGTCTTCAACAGGAGGTTTTACAGTGTTTATCATAGTATGCATGTGGAGATCAGACCCACAAAGACTGTTTCCATGGTGTACTATGTCATGGTTCAGCATCCAAAGCTTGTCATTCTCCCGAGAGAAAGGAAATATTCATCATTAAGACATTTGTTTGAAGATGTTGTAGAGGTCGAAGAGAACATCAGGGCTAGAAAGTGGGTTCATAGGTAGGCATATCTCGAAAATTTGCATGTACATGAGCAAGAAGACTGTCAATCTGTTTCAGATTATGAGCAAGAAGATAGTGAATATGAATCAAATCTGGAACAAAAACAAGGAAGTAGGTATGATTCACATTTGGAATCAGGTTCTTCAACATTTGCAGATTTTTCTATGGGCAGGAACGCATATCAATCTTATGATCAGTTTCCAAAACATTTTGAGCATGTAGCAGTGGTCGATTGCATAGATAATTGTATGTTATTGGTTGATCGTAGTTATGATGTTCTAAATCCTAGTGCACCTTTATCTTGTGACGATTCTTATGAATAAGAGACGACAACTATTGATGATCAAGAGTTGGTCTCAAAAGAACAAGGAGGGCATTTATTTGCAAGCAAAGAGAATTTTACATAGGAGCAGCCTGGTATTCTAAAGCAACCAGGATTCTGTCACATTATTCATGATCTTGTGGCCATATACATGGATTCATACATTTCAGATTTTCTGAAATTTTCAAATTGCATTACTTCACCAATACTCACAGGCGAGTATAGTGTTATGAAATATTTCCAAGACCGCACTATAGAGTCTTTTCCTTTATTAATTAAGGAAAAACATTGGGTGGAAATCAACTACCCTAGACTCGCAGAAAATACAGAGAAACATCTAAAGGAGGAGCTTAGTGGGCAGTTTATCTCCTGTCTAGAACCTGTAATTGAGTAGGTATCACTTGGTCTCAGCCAACCTGCATCAATTGTCCACCCACCTGTGCACTCTAAGAACATCACACGACAAGTGAGTCATAATAAAGGACAGGAGTTAATTTCTTACCAGTTGAGCTCCCCTGATTATAAATTTTGTGACCCTGTGGGATTATATATCGAGCTGTGTTTTCCAAAAGCATTGGAGCCTGCAGAGTTATTCTGCTTATCATCATTTGGGGGTATAGTCAGTGTTCCAAGCCATGTCTTCATTTTGTTGTCATACTTCCTTAGCATTTTTTGGATTATCTGTAGTAAAGAGAAGGATCATATTAATAAACAGTCTGGGTGGCTATGGTGGAAGTTTGATTTCACCTAGCACTTTGTAAAAATTAGTTAGCTTAGGCTTATGTACATAAATAAGCTCCTCCTAGAGCCCATGTGTTTTGTTTTGGTTTTTAGGATAGTGTGCTTGTCGACTTTTATTTCTCAGAAGGATGTTTTTTGAGCATGACTCCATAGCACAATGCAGAAGGCGACTGGAACTACTTGTTCTTGGCAACTCGCAGGGAGGATGCCATCCCCTGTGGAGCCAAATTTTATCACATTAAGTTTTCAAGGGCCACAGGTCATAGCCATGAGCACAAAGGAACACTTAGAGCGGTCTAATATGGACTCAAATCAAGCCAACGATCAAGTTCAGTTTTCAGTGGAGGAGATTCCATTCAAATTTTAGATTAGCGTCTCACGAGCTTTCGGGATTCCAAAATTGTGCGAAGTATAGCGCCAAAGAAAAAGGTCTGAAGTGTCAAAGTGTCAAAGTGTCTGAAATCCTGATGCGCCCGAAGTCCCAAAGTGGCTGAACTCCCGAAGAGGATCTTGGTTGTCCGATTCTGGAGGCCACGCATCGTCAAATACTTAACTTCGGAGGATTTTCTTGGGGCAAATAAAGTTTGAAGTTTGAAAATTCTGAAGCCCAAATCACAAAGCAAATCTTGGTCGTTGATTCGAAAAGGGAAGATCTGATCCATCAATGTGAAGAGGGAATATTTGAGTCGTTGATCGTAAATCCTCACCCAAGATCACAATATCGACGACCACAGTTCATTATGGGGACGCGACATGCTCGTGCGATAATTTTCTTGAGCGGTCTTGCAACTGAAACCGTGGTTTGGAAAAAGTAATACATGGAAAAAGGTGGTGGATTGCGGGCTCAAAAGCGGTGTGAACCCAAACCACCTTTGAGCGGCCCCACAATCACATGTTTATATAGCATCCTATCTGAGAGCAGTGTGTGGTTTCCCACTTGACATTAAGACACGTTTCAATCCGGATGCAGGTAGTTAATGAAAGTGAGAGAGGTGGTTGAAAACTCGTCTCACCACATAAATGGAAAACATGCAGAGAGCGGCCGTAAAGGCAGACTGTCAATCTGAATCTTCCTTATGGACATAATGTCATGTAAATCACATAATTGTGCCTGGCTCACATCTGACATGAGGAGGCCTGCACAATCTGATAGAGCAGGCGCCGACTGAAAACATTAATGTGGTGGTCCGATCACACTCCTAGTGGTTGCAACATTTTGAGTATATATAGGCAGTTTTGATATTTTGTTAAGGTCGATGGTTGAGAAATGCTCCCATATTGCAAACTTTTGATGAAGCTTTTGGTTTTCTGGTTATGTATTTGGATCTGAGACTTATTGTTTAATGAAAGTCAGCTTTTTTTTCATCATATTTTGAATCCAAGAGGATCTTGTATTTGAAGCTTTTCCTCCTTAGGCTGTTGGAAGACCTGATGTCTACGGAAGACCTCCACACTCTCCTCACCAAAGTCTTCCCTCTATTCACCCTTACTCCAACTTACTGACTGAAGTTCATTAATACCTCACCTACATGTGCATACCAGTCCATTTTTCTGAGTTAAAACGATATCATCTTGAGTCTGCGCCCATTTGACCTCTTTAAAATTATTTGTGACATACAAATTAATGGGTACTCGGCTTACTCTCTCTGCAGTCGGAGGTTGACTTCTAGTGCTAACAGGACCAATAAATAAAAAATCAAGTAAAGGGAACATATATATCCTCACATCTACAGATTATTTTACGAAGTGGACGGAAGCAGTAGCATTAAAAAAGGTTGATTCTGAAGAGTTGATTAAGTTTCTCAAAGATAATATTTTGTCGAGGTTTGGTGTCCCAAAAAAATCCATTACTAACAATGGTTCAGTTTTCATCAGGTCAAAAATTACAGAATTTTGTGGAGAATATGGGATCCTCATGGGGAAATCATCAAATTATTATCCATAAGGGAATGGTCTTGCAGAATCCACCAATAAGACACCCATTCAGATATTAAAGAAAACTATTGATAAGAACCAAAAGAATTGGCATTTTAAATTGACAGATGCTCTATGAGCAAGTAGAATGACTTTGAAAGACAGTACTGGGATGTCTTTGTATATGTTGGTTTATGGGAAAGAAGCAAAAATGTCAATCAACCTCGAGTTAAATGCCTTGACTTGTGTAGTTAATACAAAGGATGTAGAAGATAGTACACCTATGCAAAAGAGAATGAATCAATTATTAAAATTGGAGAAAGAACGAAGTGAAGCTTTGTATAGAACTTCTCAAAGACAACAAAGTATCCAAAAAAAAATTGATCAGAGCGCAACCATAAAGAATTTTCAAAAGGGTTAACTGGTATTACTCTGAAACAAAGCTAAGGAGAAGCCATTGATGCACACAAAATGTGAAGCACTCTAGATTGGACCATGTATCATTGAAAAAATTATGGGTTTTAATGCATATATACTCAAAGACATGAAGGGGAAAATGTTAATGTTGCCTATTAATGAGAAACATTTGAAAAGTTTATTCGCCTAAAATTTTCTCATCTCCTTGTACATAGTTTTAAATTTATTTTGTACATCCTTACTATTCGACTCCATAGCCCAAAGGATAGAAACATATGGTCATGAAGATTCTGGATTCTTGACAACCCACAGGGGGATATCATCCCACAGTTGGAGCCAGTTGTTGAGACCTTTTCGTGCCTCCATTTTTCCCTTCTACATTCTATTTTCTCCACTTCTTTACTCCATTTATTTTCCCCCTTCCATACCTTCCCTTATTCTCATTTCCTTTTTTCCCTTCTTTTTTACCCTTTCTGGGTTACTATACTTAACCATATTTCAGTTCGCAGGCTAGCAGGCTTTTATTTCCATCCACTTACTCATTTCATAAGTGTGTTTCAACACTTAGACTTTTTCTTCAATTTCGCGGGTTCACAGGTTCAAACATTCACTCTCCTTTTTTTGTGACCCTCACTTTGCACTTCAAGTTATGTGATCTACATTTGGACCATCACTTAAACTTTGTCCTCATCGCGAGTACCGCACTCCAAAGTATTTCATTCTTCATGCATATGAGTCCGACCAACTGTTTCTCTACACTTGGTATAATTTTGATCATCTCTACAACCGCAGGTTGGCGGGTTCACGAAAATGTTATATTGAAATCCTCCCACACCCGTCCTCGCCATTTTGTTGCATTTCCCAATACATATTAAGTACTTTTAAATGCTAACAATTGTTGTGTAGGCCCCAAAAAGATCGTCATTAATGGCAAAGGGCTTGTGGAATACTTCATTAAAATCTCATTTAATCTTCATTTGCCAAGGGATTAAAATATCATTCTTTCTGAAAAGGTTTATTTGAGATCATTATCCAGCTGAAGAAACAGTTTCGTCAACTTAATGGCAGCATCAGCTCGACAACAGTTATGTGGGCACACTCTAAATATTTTTGGTCACGAAGATCAAAACTTTTAGTGGTCGAGAGAATACTGGTATTATTCCTTCCCTCCTACTGCAAAGAAAGATGATAATGTAATTTGGACATCTGGAATTGCTTGTGTTGTGTGTGTTCCTGAGGTTTTCGATTGTAAGGAAATCGTTGCATGGTGTGTGGACAAGTACGTATCGAATCAAATAATTATATAGATCCAGAGACATTCTTCAATTTCTCTTTCACCTCAAGTCTTCTGCAATATGTTAAAGTTGCCAGAGCTGACTCTTACTTTCAAAGGTGAAGATTGCAGAGAATTCTTGAAGAAACATAACAATAGGTTTGACCTCCTGCCAGAGTATTTGGAGAATCCTGCATATGTCCCAGCAGACATAACTAGAATCCAGGTTGAATCTCTAAAAAATCCCTATCGAAAAATTGCATGGTTATTTACCAGAGTGACAAGTCAGGAGAACATTGCTTCTATATCTCAGATGATTTTATATATTTTGTATTTTACAGTTCAAGAACGGACTATTTTTTATTAGGAAAAGTTCATTTCTATCGAAATCTCTTCTCAATTGTCGCACTACAAAAAAGATAGAAAATTCTTTATGGCCTCTTATTTGATATTTGTTATTGTGCATTGTTGTCAATTCCCAAACTTAACCATCAGTAAAAGGGTAAATTGTGAAATAGATCATGTTACCTTTTGGTATCAGGCATTGTTGAGGCATAAAACCCCTCTATTTTTCTATGAATTTTATAATGATTTTGTTTCAGTCTTCAAAAATATTTTGTTGGGCGAAAAAAGTCCAAGGATATCTGTTGAAGCTACCAATTTTTTAGAGAAAAAAAGGAAAATAGAGAAAATGGGGAATCATAATATCATAAGGATATTCTCCTCAAAAGAAAATCCTTCTTTCCTTCTATATTATGTACCAGATAAATTATTTATCATAGAGGTGGCGAGGCAATATAATTTATGGTTGCACTTTTTTCATGAAAAGAGGAAAAAATAGTTTATTTCTCTGCTATGGAAGATTGAAGAGCTTGTTTTCAGAAATATAAATAAAATTGATAAATTTGCAAATCATTTTAACGATGTGAGTTTAAAGTATGCTGAAAATTTCAAAGGTTTTGATCCAAACAAAATCTTTGTTGGACATATGCTATCAGTAGGGTTCAGTAACTCTTTCATTCAAACTGTCTTGAGTGAAGAAGAAGAATTTAACATCCAAAACACTCATGTACATAACACTGGCAATTTAGAAACATTACTTAGCAGTAATGATCTTTACAAGAAAAGGGGAAAAAGTCCTAGTGAAAGAAGTGTTCAATCTCTAGTTTTCACTCCTAAGAATACTACCTCCAGGAGCAGTGCTCCAGCGGCCCATCAAATTAAAAAGACTGTCAACAATGGTTCCAATGGAGGGGGAGAGAAGAATCCTCCCTAAGGAAAAATTGAAAGTTCACATAAGTTTCCCATGAGAAAGAAGAGAAAAACCCTAGTGCAAGAGTAAGAAAATAATCTTATAGAAAATGATATCCAAAGATTTTCCTTGGAATATATGGAACTAGAAGCCGACATTGAAAATATATTTCCTGCAACAAAACAACATGATCATATTGCTCAGCAAGATTCTTTACTAGAAGTTATTGGGAATGAGACCTTTAGTGAAGAAGAATCCTTCACTTTTCAAAGCGTTGTTTTTTACATGGAATCTAAAAAATTGATTGTAGAAGAATTGACCAAGAAAATAAAAAAGGAAAGGCTTGCTCAGAGGTCGACCTCAAGTATATGTGACCGCCCTAGAATTCCAAAATTCATAAGGCAACCGAGGATGCACTTAACAACTCTATTGATCGTTTAGAGGTTGAGAATGCCAACTTAAAAGAAAATATCAAATAGTTGGAGAGTGCCTTGATGCTTTTTCCCAACCTGGCCAGTCCTTTGACAATGATTAAACCAACTACGCTTGGTATCAAGTTAAAGGGATCTTCAAGTTTGCTCACAGCGGTCCGAAATCATGTTGAGAAAAACATTAAAAAGAGAATGTCATTTATAATAGAGGCCTGAGAGGTATCAAAAAATATCGTTTCTTTTGGTTCAAGAGCACATGCATTTCATGAGTATCTCCAAGTTGATTTTGAGAATGAAGAAGGATTTTACACAGATGTTGTTTTACCATTTGGGATAAAAGTCTCAAACAAATGGACTAAAATTACTCTAAAATGGATTCGAACCAATGAACGGTTGTAAGACTTGGTACATGTAAGAGAAATTCAACAATTTATGAAGGTTAGCAAATTGTGTAAATCAATGCAATGTAAAAGTTGAATAAGACAAAAGAAAAAGAGAGAGAAAAAAAAGAATTAAATGAAATAAGAAAAATAGAATAGGAGAGAAAATTGAGGAATGAGAAATAAAGGAAGAAAGAAAAATAAATGAAAAAATTTAAAATTTCCCCGGAAAACAATAATTTAAAAAAAAAATACGTTTTTTTGTTAAAAAAAAGAACAAAAAATCCCTTCAAACTTTAAAAAAAAACTCAATAAACTCGATAAAAAAACAAAATTCAATAAATTATTAACATATATATATATATAATAGTTCCTCGTAACAGATCTAATAAAATATTGAAATCTTTACTAACAAGGTTATTTTTATTTTAGATTTTCAGAATATTTAGTTATTGATTTTCTACTTATACATGAAATAGGTAAAATGCGGAAAATAAAAAATAATAAAATACAATCACACTATCCACAAATAACACAATATATGACTTGGAAAGCCCAATACATGAGAAAAATCAGCTAGAAGGTGAGCTTATTCTGCTCTCTTTTCTCTAGTATAGAAATGATGCAAGTACAAAGAAAGAGGCACTCTATGTGGAGTTGCATTTGACCTTTGGATTTTACGGTTGCTACAAAATCTCTCCTCCTCTATTATGCTCACAAAATACCAATCTCAAATGTTTTTCTCAGCTATGAAACAAGATACAATGCAAAAGAATGGAACCCCATCTCCTCCTAGTGGCTCGATATTTAACATAGCCCGATAGCCATCTAGGGGTAGGTTTTTGACTTCCTCAACCCTCAATTGTGATAAGTTTTGGACCTTCTAGAATCTTCTTGAAATTACATACATGGCTAGCCCATATGCTTGAGCAATGGGGGATGATGTGGCATCCTCTCGTACCATGGTGGTCAACATGGTAGGTCAAATTACGAGAGGTATAACTTTTGCATACAATCTCCAATTGACTCAAATTTTGCATCGTTGGAAAGGTATCGATGTGTATAATAGCATCAAGGGGTCCTAGCTATGTTGGAAAAGTTTTAACACCCAAAAATCAAGGGGTCCTAGCTATGTTGGAAAAGTTTTAACACCCAAAAATGTTATTTGATGCCTCAAAATGGCCCCAAAAGGTTTCATACCCCAATTTTCCAAACTGGGACCTGCCACTGAAATGGCCTTACAAGCTTATTCCTCCAAATTTTTCCACTCTAAAATCATCAAGATATATGAAAAATAATATAATGATGCAATCTTGATCATACATCCTTATTTAGGGAGGCTTTTGGTCTCCAAAATATTTACTGAATGAGGTGAGGAAATGTTTCCTCAATCTTCTCCGTGGAGTACCACTTTTATTTGCTTGGAAGTTGTCCTTTCAACCCAATCTGCTAAATGTCATACTACCCCCTATCTTGTAGTTCTAGACCGTTTATGCAAAACTGTATCCTATGCCAAATTTTTATGATCATATGGTGTTAAATCCTCTATGGAAGGTAGGACATGCTCCTCCTCCTAATCCAACATGGAGGGCTCATAGAGTTTGAGATTTTCCACATTCACTACTGAGTAAATGCGCATGTATGGGGGTAGACTGATTTTGTAGGAATTATCTCCCACCTTTTCTAATACCTCAAAAGGATCATACCATAGAGCCTTGATCTTATTACTAGGATCTGATATTCTTTCCTTATTCAATTGTAACCATATTCTGTCTCCCACTCTAAATGTTCTATCTATTCAGTGTTGGTCATATCTAGCCTTGTACTTTTCCTGTGACTTCTTCAATGTCTCTTGTACTTGCAAATGGATCTGCATGACCTTATCATATTTTTTTTTTGCTTTTAATGTATATCTTGTGAGGTCCTCCCTCACTCCGTCTTGTTGTCCATATACAACATCTAAGGGTGAAGGTGGAAAATACCCAAAGCAAGTTTCAAAAAGTGACTTACTAGTAGAAGTGTGGAATGTGTTATTATAAGAGTGTTTTATATAGATCAAATTTTCATTTCGGGTCTTCGGATGCTTCTGATTTTAACCCCTCAAAAGTTGCACCAAATTCATGTTGACTACTTTTGTTTGTCCATCTGTATGTGGATGGAATGTCATAAACCTCTTCAACTTAGTGTCCATATTCTCCCACAATGTAGTCCAAAATGCATTGAGAAATTTGGTATTCATGTTTGAGATGATGCTCCTTGGTATCCCAAAGTGCACCCAGACTTGTTCAAAGAACTTGTTTGTTGATTCTTGTCCATTGATGGTATTTTTACAAGGCACAAGAATGCACATTTTGTTGAACTTGTCAACTACCACAAATAGATAGTCATGTCCCTTCCTAGTTGTTGGTAAACCTCCCACAAAATCCATGGAAATACTTTCCCAAGGTCGAGTGGGTAC
>SNQJ01S0067038.1:59027-80600 GCA_010110895.2 Picea sitchensis | reverse complement strand
CTTGATTCAACAGTAGGAACCAAACCCGCCACCGAGTCCCAACTAGACTATGTAGCATTTGAGATGGAATGGTTCTCCAGATCTTGCGGTCCAGCCAATTTATCGATGGTCTTTTTGTTTCCTTGTGAAGGCTCTCCCTTCAAGTAGGACATTTCTTTTCTTTATTTTCTCTTGAGTGGGACTAATTTGAGAGATGCAAGCCAGCATAAGCCAACTTGACAACTAATAGGATTGAGTTTCAACTACTAGGAAGAGGCTAAGCTTGGGATAACCCGTTGCTCAAACATGCAGGCGGTAATTCTATGTCAAAGGGCCTGGTACTAATACATTAACCAAATGAAAATCAAATTATTGTCTGAGAAAAACTATTTAACAGAAAGAAAACACATATGTAATCAAGATCATGGTAAGAAAAATAATTCATCTACCATAACATTCATCACATAACAACACAACGATTTATCTTCATCATTAAGCAAAGAACATCAAAACATTGCACTAGATAACTTGACAATGAAATCAATTGCTCTTACTCATTTACTGCATCATTCATGGAACAGGATAGGAAGTAATTCTTATCCAACTCCAATCACATACATCTAAAGAAAATAGTTTTTATTTGGTCCAGAAGGACTTCTCGATTCACAATAGTCTCAAAATAATTATCAACAACCAAACAAAGAAATAGTTCTTACAACAACCATCGACCCTTGACTAACCGGTCGATGTCTCTATTTATATTATAAAATTCAACCAAAATTAACGGCTAAGTATAGTTTGGTCCAAACAAAAATTTCCACGTGGCGTGATCATCCAACAGTTTATTTCAACAATCCACGAGAGATGTCTCTTGAAAAGGATCACTTCTTTCATATTCAGACTAGCTAATAAACAGATCTTCACAAGTTTGAGCCCATGGTAACCTGTGTTGTTCCATAGGGGCAACATATACTTCTCTGATATCCACTTCATGCGTCTGGTACTTTACCAAACTGGAGTTTAGATGTTGCAGCATTGCTCGAACTCTGACCAGGTGTCCTGCGAATTGTTGCACTTGCCCTGGCATTACATCGATGACTTTTCTGCACTCTTCAGCCCAAAGAGAGTCTTGTATGGAATGCCTCTTGAACACATTTCTCGGGTTAGTGAATTCACCAGGGATGCCTAATTCGGGGAGACCGACATCTTTCATTACTTTATTAATTTTAACCCAGTGTTTTCGGAACTTGGTCCATTTCTCTTGGATTTCTCGGTGTGGGTCCTGGGTCATTTTCGCCCAGTTTTCGGCAGATTTCTTCATGCGGTTGAGACTACTTTTTCCAACCAGCCGAATGCCATGATTTTCCTTTTCTCAACCCTACTGAACTACCTCAATTTATTCGAGTCTCTCTATCGCTTGTTGTGCCCTTTCATGCCACCTCTCCATTTCTTTGCATGTCATGAGTGCCATGAGAGTATCCTCCTAAAACTCGACTATGTTCTCGATTAACAGGTGCCTTTCCTTCTTGAACTCGTTATAAAATCCGTTGAACTCATCTTTCAGATACACAGTGGTCTGTGTATCTCCTTTATAGTATTTGACAATATGGAGGAGGTGTTCGAGCTCTTCCCGGATGTCGGCTAGTTCCTTTTCATGTCTCCTGGCTCTATCATGAGCGGCATCTGAGAGGGATTTTCCTACGCCGATCAGTTCGAACGTGTGAGTGTCTACAGTGCAGATTAAGTTCTCTTCTATGGTAACCACGATGGATTGATCCAAAGTGATCCTTTACCTTTTCGCAGTCCTTTGAACGATGGCCTTCCTCTTTAGATCATAGGAGATTGCATAGATGTCTGCTACTTTGTTTACCGGTTCTGGTATCTTTTGATATCCCCATGTGAGGTTGTTTCTCAGGCTACCCACAGTGTATATTTTCTTAGGAGTGGGCTCTCTAATTTCTTTGCTTTGTTTTTTAGATCCGACCCAAAGTGAGTCTTGTATGGAGTGTGTGTTGAACACATTGCTTAGGTTAGTGAATTCATCGGGGTTGTCGAATTCGGGGAGACCGACATCTTTCATTACTTTATTAATTTTACCCCAATGTTTCTGGCACTTGGCCCATTGCTCTTGGATTTCTAGGTGTGGGTCCCGAGTCATTTTCGCCCAGTATTCGACAAATTTCTTCATGCAGTCGAGACTACTTTTGCCAACCAGCCGAATGCCATGATTTTCCTTTTCTCGACCCTACTGAACTGCCTCAATGTATTTGAGTCTCTCTACCGCTTGTTGTGTCTTTTCGTGCCACCTCTCCATTTCTTTGCATGTTGTGAGTGCCATGAGAGTATCCTCCTAGAACTCGACTATGTTCTCGGTTAACAGGTGCCTTTCCTTCTTGAACTCGTTATAAAATCCATTGAACTCATCCTTCAAATACACAGTGGTATGTGTAGCTCCTTTATAGTATTTGACAAGATGGCACAGGTGTTCGAGCTCTTATCGGGTGTCGGCTAGTTCCTTTTCATCTCTCTTGGCGCTATCCTGAGCGGCATCTGAGAGGGATTTTCCTACGCCAATCAGTTCAGATGTGCGAGCGTCAACAATGTTGATTAAGTTCTCTTCTATGGTAACCACGATGGATTGATCCAAAGTGATCCTTCACATTTTTGTAGTCCTTTGAATGATGGCCTTCCTCTTTTGATCATAGGAGATTGCATAGATGTCTGCTACTTCGTCTATCGGTTCTAGTATCTTTTGATCTCTCCATGTGAGGTTGTTTCTCAGGCTACCCACAGTGTATATTTGCTCAGGAGTGGGCTCTCTAATTTCTTTGATCTATTTTTCAGATCCGGCCTCTACTTGACATTCATCGGGGATTTGGATATTAGGCGTAATGGAGGCATCGGGTACAAACTCATCGCTTACTTGCTCGTTGGTCGTAGAAATACATATTTCCTTTTGTAGATTTTCATCACACGGTCTCGCTATTGCTTCCTGTTTTTCGAACTCTCTTATGTCGAGGCCACCTTCGGACCCTATTTCCTTTTGTAAGACCTTCTTGTCTTGGACCTTGAGCTTAGGGGAGGCGGTTTTCTCAGGACCTTTTTCCTCTTGGACTTGCACCAGGGTGTTGTGATCAGGTTCCGAACTCTCGTCGTCGTTGTAAATATGTATAAGAGTGCTCAAGGAATTGGGCACTTGTGTCTCTATCGAGACCCGACCTGTCTCTGGTTGAGTTGTCCCTTCTTCCGAAGGGTCGATCAATGATGTTGCAGATTCAGGTTTTCCTAATCCATGGGCGTTGTCGAGGACTATGGACCCATGATCATTCGACTCCATTGAGACACTTTGAACAACAATTGAAACTGTAGGTCCTATGAAAAGATACGAGTCATCCTGCATCCATTTCATCAGCAGCTCGATTTGTTGATATAACAATGTACTCATTTCTTGTGCATCTTGATCTTCTGGGAGATCCCTGATTTGTACCGGGGATCCCCAATGAGTTCCTGCAGCTTCAATGTCTTCTTCGGGATCACTTATTACTTCATCCAATTCATATGCAATTGCTCCTTCTGGGTGTCAGCTAATTTCTTGAATTGCCTGTTCTAGAAATGTTTCTTGTTCTTCGTAGCTCATAGCCCTAAACGTGGTTCCTCGAGAAATAGCTTTTCGGGAAGCCACCACATTCCAGTCTTAAGCGTTTTCAGTAAAACTTTCATCATCAAATTGGTCATGAGCATAGGGCCAACAGGATGATATCTGCAACGTGTGTTGCAGAACCAATCCCCTGGGATCGTGTTTGCGAAATCATCCAGTTTGGAACTGAATTGCAATTGACCTAGCCTGAGTTGTTTAGCATGCACGGTATCTTTGACAATGTAGAATCTGATATGAAACCCATACAGTATGAAATCCCTCTTCTTGTCTTTTACTAAATTTGCATTGTATCCCTGCAGGATGGTTTGATAGAAAATTTCCCCTAACACTAGCCAGTTGGGAACATAAATGGGTAATAAGTGGGTTGCCCCTGTGGCGCCAAAAACTCTGATGTAGGTTTCTTGTTCCTCCAAATACCAATAGACAATTTTGGCTATAACCTTATTTTCTTCATCTGACAATCTAGGGCATTCTTTCTTGAAGTGAAAGAAGTAAATGTGTGCAATAAATTGATCACAAATAATAGCATAGGATTTCTTGTACCTATTTTCCCATAGGATGTTGAAGTATACATGGACCGCGAGCTTCGAAGAGTTCCAATTCAAGTTCATCCCAACGAAAGCATTCCTAGCGCAAATTATGTCCAGTAGATATGAGGCCATCTATAAGGTGGGGATATCTCCCTCCTTCAGCTCCTGAGCCTGTCTTATGTAGGTGCTCAACTGTTTGGAGATGATGGCACCCCAATTGAAGCTTGTACCTAAAATGGCGACTGTAAAATATAGAGGCATCCAAGCCTCTGAAAATCAGGAACAATCTTTCTCCCCATGGAACCTACAAAGTAGAGCCATGAGATATATGTATGGTTCCCTAAGATTGGTTGTTGAATACCAGCCAACAGTCCAGTTGGTGAATTTTTTGTCTTCTCTCCACCAAGATGAGTTGATTTTGCTGGTATCATGTGACGCATAGAAACTCAAGACGAAATCAGTTCTAAGTTTTAGATCAGAATCTTTAAGCTTATAGTAACTCTGAACCTCTAATAGCCGGAATACTCCGATGCATTCATTGTTATCATCATTAATCAAAAAAAATTGGGTTTCAGTGTGGTCAATGATCCACTTCAGGAGCTCAATGCAAGGAAAGACTGGATACCGGCTTGCCACCATGTGCATATAAGCCTTGTGAATATTGGGGAGGACCTTGTCATCGAGCTTCCTTGTTTCAAGATATTTATGCGGGGTTTATTTGAGGGGTTCTTCTTTCTTGATTTTCATGAAAACTTATTCCCAATGAGGAAATGCCATCTTGGCTCCAGTACTTGCCTCTGTGTCTGAAAGATGGGGGCTGGACAAAGGGATCCTTGGTGATCCTCTTAATGATGGATATTGGCTTGGGAGAAAATTCTAATTGTCTCGCAACTGATGGGGAGGAGCCTTCACCTACTTCTGATTCATGCAGCTTAGGGGATCTCAACAATTTCTTTGTGGATGGCTTCTTTGGAGGCATTGTTCCTGCAATTTAAAATGTCATTTGAACATGCGTACAGATCAGCATTGGGTGTGGACATGTAACAAAGGAATGCATGAAAACCATTAGCAAATACAAATCTGTAATGCTTGCTAAGATAATTGATTAATACTCACTGAACTTTGGGTGTTTCTTTTGGGTTGTTGGCTTCGCTCTTCTGTTTGTTCTGAATTTCTTGCTACGTGGAATGGGAACATGCACAATTACTCGAACAGGATATAACTAGAGAGGTACTACCAGTCATATCAATCAGTTAATATGAGTAATAAATGTAAATTCAAAATAAATTACCCTCTAACTTCTGCAAATAAACCTTAACTGGTTGACAGCAAAGGTGCAGGAGAAGATGCATTGTATTGGTGGGTTTAAAGGATCCTTTTGATTTGTGCACGAATTAGTAACTAATGTGTGATCTACGAATTAACTACCAGCTTTGAATGTCGCGTATCTGACACATATGGAGGTAAAATGTCTCGCCGCGTCACATCACTCTGGCATAGGGATCGGGGATTGGTTGTTTACTCCTTACCTCTGCATGGTGTTTACTATTACATTTTTCTGCCAAAACCAAATGGATCGGTCTTCGACGAAATCCTTCCTGAGGTTTTTCATAGGAAAGAAATGCTTTCATCATCTGACGTCGATGAACGTCGGTACTCAGCTACTCTAACTTTCCAAACAATTTTCACCACCTTTATCTTTTCCGATGCCAAATTTCTCAAGTGAATGGGGGGGAAATCCTGGGTCATCAATTCATTGAGTATAAATTAAGTCTCTTTCGGAGTTAAGAAGGTTCTTTGTTGTACACAAGCAAAATTTTAATCGATTCAATCATGAAACATATGAGACAAGCGAGGTGTCAGTTTCATACTAAAGCGATAACAGTCCAAGCCGAAGATCGAGTGGTACCCCAAAAAGTAAATGGTGACAGACTTTTTTAGGGTGTGTTGAGTACTCAACAAATGGCAATTCAATAGGTGAATGAAAAATCTCTGGTTCATAACAGGCACACATTTATTCATACCTGTATATATTACAAAATTAATTATTTGTTTATATACATATATATATATATATATATATATTAATGAAAGTATCGTTTTAGGGCTTGGCCATTCACTAGGAGGGCATCAGGTTCTCCTCTCAGATTCTGCAATCGATAGGTACCTGCCCCAATTTTCTTGGCCACTTGGAAAGGTCCAAGCCACAGGCTTTGAAACTTAGAATGTTTTCCCTTTGGTTCATTTTCTTTGTTCCACTTCAACACTAAGTCTCCCACCTCAAAGTTCTTTTCTTTAGCCTTATTCTTATCAAACTATCGTTTCACTATCTGTTGATGAGATAGGAATTTCGACCTAGCCTTTTCTCTCTGTTCTTCTAGCATGAGCAGAGTGTTGATCCTCTATTGCATGGTCGGTGAGGGTTCCTCATTGGAATATTGGGCCAATTGGAGGGATGGTAGATAAAGCTCGTTTTGGAGAATGGCTTCTTGTCCGTAGACCAGAAAGTATGGAGAATCCCCAACAGCTTCCTTAGGTGTGACTCTATCGGCCCATAGAGCATTATGGAGTTGGTTGTGCCAGTTTCTTTGGTTGTCTGTAACTATCTTCTCCAATATTCTTACCAGGTTCTTATTAGTTGACTCTGCCACACTGTTTCCCTGAGGGTAGTAATTTGTAGAGTACTTGATCATGATCCCTTTGTCTAGAGAAAACTCTATTAACAGGGTAGAAGAAAATTAAGCTTAATTATCAAAGACCAGAATGGAGGGGACACCAAACCTTGTGATCAACTCTTGTTCTATAAATTGGATTACTACCTTCTCGTTTACATGAGTCAGAGGAAAGGCCTCTACCCATCTCATGAAATAGTCGGTACCAGTAAGAATGTACTTATGGAGTTTCGAAGAACTAGGATTAATTTCTCCTATGATATCCAACCCCCACTTCTCAAAAGGCCTGGAGATAGTCACGGGTTGAAGTGGGATTGCTGCACTTTTCTCCTTTCGTCACTTATTTGGCAAGTCTTACAGTTCCTAGCATGAGTATGAGAATCTTTAAACATGGTGGGCTAGTAATATCTGGCTCTCAGAATCTTATGGGCGGTAGTGTTCCCTGCAAAGTGTCCTCTGGTGGGGCCATCATGGAGTTCCTTCATCACCTTATCCACGTCTTCTCGTTCAAGACATATCAATAGTACCCCATCATAATTGATCCATAAGAGCACCGAATTTATAAGGCGATACTGTGCAGATTTCAATCTCAGGTCTCTCCTTTCCCTAGGGTTGAGGTTCTCGGGACAAGCTCTGTGATGCAAAATATAAGGTAAATCCTTGTACCAGGAGTCTTGTCTTGGGGAGATGTATTCTACTTCATTGCACCATAGCATAATTTCATTTTCCCACCCGGAATTTTCATTCGCTTGATCCTGCGCTTCAGCTGCGAGCTTGCACAAACCTTCTCCTTTTACTAGCTTGGCAGGTTTTATATCTAGGTCAAATTCCTGGACTACTACCATCCAGTTCCCCCTTCTTTCCCCTATCTATTTTTGGGTAAACAAGGACCGGACCGCAGGGTGTGGCACAATCACCTTAGTCTGATTCTTGAGGATGTAGGACCTGAAATGTTTTGCTGCTTTATAGACCGCGTAGGCTTGTTTGTCTATGGAGGGATAATTGAGCTCAGCTCCTTGAATATTAGTAATCATAAAGGACACTGGGACTTCGTTGTTTCCATCGTCCTTCTGGGTTAAACCGCCACTAGCGATTGGTCGAAGGCGAAAGTGTAAAGGAAAAAATCTCTGTCAAAATTGGGACTTCGCAACACTAGAGCCCGAGATATGGTGGATTTGATATCATTAAAAGAGTTTTTTTGCTCATCATACCACTTAAATTCGACATCTTTGCGAATCATCTTTTGTAAAGGTTTGATAATTTCGGTGAAATCGGGAGTGAATTTCCCCACAAAATTAATTTGCTCGAAAAAGGACTGCATAGCTTTCTTGTTATGGGGTAGCGGGAGTTGGGCTATGGCCTTAATCCTTTTTGGATCTATGTGAATCCCTACTCGGGATATAATATGACCTAACAACTAACCTTCCTCGACATCAAAAATAGTTTTCTTAGGATTTAACGATATATCATACTTCCTGCATCTTTCAAAAATATGGGTTAGGTGTTGGATGTCATGTTCCCTATTTTTCAAATATACTGTTACATCATATATATACACCACCACACACTTATTGATAAGTCCCCGAAAATCCATGTCCATGGCTCTTTGGAAGGTTGCTCCTACATTGATTAACCCAAAAGGCATGCGTTTATAAGCGAAGGTTCCCCATTTGGTTCAGAAGGTGGTTTTCAAACGGTCTTCCTCTGAAACCAACACTTGGTTGTAGCCTAAGAAACCTTCTAGTAGGGAAAAAATCTCTGAGCCTGACACAGTCTATAGGAGTTTCTCCATCAGCAGGAATGGATAATTGTCCTTCTCTGAAGCTCTATTGAGGTTCTGAAAATCTATGCATAGTCGGATCTCTCCCGACTTTTTCCTCACTGGAACGATATTTTCCACCCAAGAAGAATGTCTAACCTGAAAAATTATCCTCATATCTAGAAACTTTCTTAATTATTGATACATAAGAGGTTCTAGGGACGGGTGATACTTCTGAAGCTTTTGGTGGAAAGGTTTCATTTCGGGTTTCAACGAGATGTTGTGTTGAATAATGAGGGTATTGTACGTTTTCAAATCCCTGTAGGACCATGAGAAAACATCCTGGTATTGTCTGAATAATTTGAGGTAGGCTTTCCTCTCTTCCTTAGACATGGTTTTGTCGAGATTAACATTCTTCGGGTTCTCTGGAGTCCCAAGATTCACAATTTCATGGAGGGGGCAAGAGATACCAGTCTTCGCGTTTATGGGTCCTTTAAAATGATCCTTTAGATCAAACAAACTCTCTAGATTAGATATCCCCTTTGGTATTGTGTGAGCCTTCAGTTTTATGATATCTTATTCTACTTGAGGATCAGTTTCAGTTGATTGCTCCTAGAAATATTCATCGTCTATTGCTAGATAATTGAAATTGTCTTGGTTTGTCAAAAAGTTTATGATTTTCTCGTCATCTTCAAATAAATTCCAATTAGAAATGTTGTTAGGCACCGATGGTTTGTAGAGAAGCTCTACAGTGAATCGGGAGGCTTCATAATCTTCTAAAGGCGACAGTCGGGAAGCGGCTGTGACCAAGGAGTAACTTGAAGTAGTTGTGGCCAGGGAATTAGCAAGAATGTTCTTTTCTCTTGGGATCGCATATTAATATTGAAAGCGTCAAAGCTCTCTATTAGCCTATGCACCTCCCGCTGGTAGTTCTTAAGATGAGTGAATTACAATGAATAGTGTTCCTCACTTGTCTAACAATGATATCATAATCCCCAAAAACCTTCGATTCCTTGACACCCGGATCTATGGCTTTCTTTAATCCCTTATTATACGAGAGCTTCATATTCGGCAGTGTTGTTGGTACATTGAAATTCTAACCTACATGATGAAATAATGTTTTCCTTTGGGATTGATAAGGATGCACCATGTCCCTGACCCTTCTTGGGATTTGGATCCATCAAAGTAGAGGGTCCAAATCTGTGAAAGGCAATCTCTCTTTCCTTTTTCTATATTGATTTCTTGCTTATTGATCTCTCGACCCGTAAGCTCAATTGTAGGATTTTGGCAAAAGAAAGAGTTCTCTATCATGTCGGAGGTTCCTCTTGAAATATTATTTCGAAATTTTGGGTAAGAGGAACAATGGATAGTAGAGGAGCAAAGTCCACGAAGTGGGAATCCCAGGAGTAATTGCCCAATACCAGGAAATCAATAGATGCGGGTTCGTTCGGGGTTTCCAGATCAGTGATTGTATGCTTCAGATATCTTTCTCTATCGATTATGATCATGTTCTTGTATCATTTTAGTGGTAACAAAAGGTGTGCCCATTCCGTACTAAAATATCCATTCAAATTCTTGGACTGATCCGCATTCGGCAATGAGTCCAAATGCCTGGATGTCTACTACGATGATGTCAATTAATGCCTCTGGGATATCTACTACGATGATGTCAATTATTTCCACGAAATGAGGATGTGTCGTTATCCTGATCATTACATCTTTGAGTTCTCCCATAACCTTGATTTGGGTTATGTCTAGTTGTATGACATGCTTATCACTTTTGAGAGGGACAACACCCAGTTTATTACAAATGACCAAGGGCATTACATTAGAGGATGCCCCCGAATCTACCAAACAATTGTGAAGGTTCATGTTAAAAACTTCGAATGTTAAAAGGAAAGGTGGTAAAAAAGGCCTCTCCTTCCTACCTTCTGAGTAGGCATTTATGGTTGGATTTATTTCCAAATCTATTGAGGATAGATCCTTCTTCGGACCATTTCCTGTAGTCGGGTCTTCTACTAAGCTCAGAGCTTGCAATAGAAAGCCTTTCTGTTGAGGGATCCTACATATATCCATAACTAATATATTAGCCTTCAGCCTTTTCAAATATTCGACTACGTTATAATCCAGTTTATGAAATTCCTTGGTATGGATTCTTATAGGATATTCGCCAAGAGAGAAATGTATTTTTGGGTGATCGGGAGTTAACTTACTTTGCAAGGGATGGGTGGCGTCAGTATGTTTTGAGCCAGTTTGACCTTTACTATGCATCTGTGCTACCGATACTTTTCTGGGTTGTTCTTGAGACTCAAACAAATCATCTGAAGACGTGATCACGTCAGGATCCCATATAAACATGGTTGTGTCTTGCGGTGGATCAGCTTCTTCCTGATCAACAATATTCATGGCCGAATTGCTTGACTGTTCGATCAGTGAGACTTCATCCAGAAAACGATTGGCCATTAAATTCGTGGCATGGAACCATTGAGGGAATTCTCTTTTAGAGTGGTTCTCCTGGTGATAGGTGCAGAATGAATCAGATGCAACATTCCCTAGGTCGATGTTTAGGTTGGCTAGGGGAGTTTCAATTGCTTTGAAAGGCTAGTTTCTTTTAAAGAAAGGCTTATAGGGATTTTGGCCTTGGTTTCCTTCCCCTGTGCTTCTTTTCATGTCTATAATTTCATTTGATAGTTTCTTGACCATGCACTTCAGGTCTTCTATATCTCCATTACCTTAGTCGGGAGCTTGCTCAGCCAGTTTTTCCGACGATCTAGTCAAAAGGAGTCCTCTCCTAGGAGGGGGTTGGCTTTCTTTTCTCACAAGAGAGGCTTGGCCTTCTTTACATAATTTCATCTGGAATTATACTATCTTGGCCTCTTCAACATTCTCTGCAAGGGTTTTCTTTGCGGCTCTTTTTATGAACATGGAAATAGAGGCCAGGAGCGTGTTGGCATAAACCTCGATTTGCAACTCTTGAGTTGGTTTCGCCGCGGGCTGGAATTTGTTTAAGATGGTCATGAAAATTTGATTGAAATATTTGACCCTATCTTTTGGGGTCAAGGTGGCTGGGAACAACTCAGCCATCAGGGTTCCTGTAGTAGTCTCTTCCGTAAACTTATCTAGAAAATCCTTTTGGAACTTAGTCGAGTTGGTTATAGATCCTACCAGAAAATTAAAATACCACATGGACGATGAATTTTCGAACATGTAGGGAAAAATTCCGCAGACTACATATTCATGTTGAACGTTCATAAGCCTGATCACAAGTATGAATTTCTTGATATGATCCTCGGGTAAACCTGAAGTTTCAGGGTCATACTTGGGAAGCAGTTTTTTCGGGTGCCGCGAAAGATTGTGTACTCGTCCAGGGACGGCCACAACATCTCCATCCAACCAAGGTTGGTTGTCTTGAAGTGGAACTTATCTTTCCTCCTCCCAACCATTCTTCCCTTCCATATCTTCAGAGTCAGAGTTAAGCTCTTCTTCTTTCGAAAAGTTGTTAGGCTCGAAGATGTCGATGACTGGCATCTCGGGTATTAGATCAAGAGGTTCTTGGATTTCAGTGATCGCGAAATCTATTAAGTCTTCATCGGGAGTGCTAACCACTAGTTGACTTTGTTGTTTTCTCCGAGGGAGGATGGGAGTTGAGTAAAATGAGCCGATTTGTCAAGCGTAGGCTCTGGTGATTCTCCTTAATTGATTCAATTCCTCGTGAGGGAGGGCGTAAGGTATTTCAGGGTGAAAAGGTTCTTCCTCGGACTTAGGTGAGTTACCCGCTTTTGAAGTACTCAGTAAGCGTGGGTTGTCTATTGGATGACTAGCCATGCATGTGGGCCATTACGAATCTGTAGTTTGTTCGGAATGCTACGTAACTTATGTATTCAACCATTCACTTTTAGGCCCTCCTTTAGCCCCAATTCTGTTGATGGGTATTAAATCACTTGATTCAACAGTAGGAACCAAATCCACCACCAAGGCCAAATTAGACTCTGCAGCATTTGAGATGGAATGGTTCTCCAGATCTTGTGATCCGGCCAATTTATCAATGGGCTTTGTGTCTTCTTGTGAAGGCTCTCCCTTCAGGCAGGACCGTTCTTTTTTGTATTTTCTCTTGAGTGGGACTAGTTTGAGAGATGCAAGCCGGCATAAGCCAACTTGACAAGTAATAGAATTGAGTTTCAACTACTAGGAAGAGGTTGACCTTGGGATAACCCGTTGCTCAAACATACAGGCAGTAATTCTATGCCAAAGGGCCTAGTACTAATACATTAAACAAATGAACATCGAATTATTGTCTGAGAAAAACTATTTAACAAAAAGAAAACACATATGTAATCAATATCACGGTAAGCAAAATAATTCATATACCATAACATTCATAACATAACAACACAACGATTTATCTTCATCATTAAGAAAAGAACATCAAAACATTGCACCAATAACTTGACAACAGAATCAACTTCTCTTACTCATTTACTGCATCATTCATGGAACATCATAGGAAGTAATTCTTCTCCAACTCCAATAACATACATCTGATGAAAATAGTTTTCCTTTGGTCTAGAAGGACTTCTTGATTCACAGTAGTCTCAAAATAATTATCAGCAACCAAAAAAAGAAATAACTCTTACAACAACCATCGACCCTTGACTAACCGGTCGATGTCTCTATTTATAATATAAAATTCAACCAAAATTAACGGCTAAGTATAGTTTGGGCCAAACAAAAATTGCCACATGGCATGATCATCCAACAGTTTCTTTCAACAGTCTACACGAGATGTCTCTTGAAAAGGGTGAATTATTTCATATTCAGACCAGTTGATAAATAAATCTTCACAGGTTTGAGTCCATGGGAACATGTGTTGTTCGATAGGGGCAGCATATACTCCTCTGATATCCAATGCATGCGTCTGGTACTTTACCAAACTGGAGTTCAGCTATTGCAGCATGACTCGAGCTCTGATCGAGTGTCATGGGAATTATTGCACTTTCCCTAGCAATGCATCGATGAATTTTGTGCACTCTTCAGCCCAAAGTGAGTCTTGTATGGAGTGTGTGTTGAACACATTTCTCAGGTTAGTGAATTCATCGGGCTTCTAAATTTGGGGAGACCAACATCTTTCATTACTATATTAATTTTACCCCAGCATTTCTGGCACTTGGCCCATTGCTCTTGGATTTCTCAGTGTGGGTCCCGGGTCATTTTCACCCAGTATTCGACAGATTTCTTCATGAGGTCGAGACTACATTTTTCAACCAGACGAATGCCATGATTTTCCTTTTCTCAACCCTATTGAAATGCCTCAATGTATTCGAGTCTCTCTACCGCTTGTTATGCCTTTTTGTTCCACCTCTCCATTTCTTTGCATGTCGCAAGTGCCATGAGAGTATCCTCCTGGAACTCGACTATGTTCTCGGTTAACAGGTGCCTTTCCTTCTTGAATTCATTATAAACTCCATTGAACTCATCCTTCAGATACACAGTGGTTTGTGTAGCTATTTTATAGTATTTGACAAGATGGCACAGGTGTTCGAGATCTTCCCAGGTGTTGGCTAGTTCCTTTTCATCTCTCCTGGATCTATCCTGAGCGGCATCTGAGAGGGATTTTCCTACGCCGATCAGTTTGGACGTGCGAGCGTCTGCAGTGATGATTAATTTATCTTATGTGGTAACCACGATGGATTGATCCAAAGTGATCCTTCACCTTTTCATGGTCCTTTGAAGAATGGCCTTCCTCTTTTGGTCGTAGGAGATCGCATAGATGTCTTCTACTTCGTCTTCCAATTCTAGTATCTATTGATCTCCCCATGTGAGGCTTTTTCTCAGGCTACGTGCGGTGTATATTTTCTCAGGAGTGGGCTCTCGAATTTGTTCCCTATGTTTTGTAGATCCGACCTCTACTTGTTGTTCGTCAGGGATTTGGATATTGGGTGTAATGGAGGCATCGGGTACAGACTCATCGCTTACTTGCTCATCAGTTGTAGAACTATCAATTTCCTTTTGTGGAGTTTCATCACACGGTCTCTCTTCTAATTCCTATTTGTCAAACTCTCTTGTGTCGAGGCCACCTTCAAACCCTATTTCCTTTTGTAAGACCTGTTTGTCTTGGACCTCGGCCTCAGGGGAGGCAATTTTCTCAGGACCTTTTTCCTCGTCGACTCACACCGAGGTGTTGTGAGCAGGTTACGGACTCTCGTTGTCAGTGTAAATATGTATAATAGTACTCAAGGGATTGGGTGCTTGTGTCTCTATCAAGACTCGAACTGTCTCTGGTTGAGTTGTCCCTTCTTCTAAAGGGTCGATCAACGATGTTGTGGGTTCAGGGTTTCCTAACCCATGGGCGTTGTCAGATACTGTGGACCTAGGATCGTTCGACTCCATCGAGACAATTTGAACAGCAGTTGAAACTTCAGGTCCTATGAAAAGATACAGGTCATCCCGCATCCATTTCATCAGCAGCTCGGTTTGTTGATATAACAGCATCCCCTTTGTTGTGCAGCTTGATCTTCTGGGAGATCCCTGATTTGTACCATGGATCCCCGATGATTTCCCACAGCTTCAATGTCATCTTCGGGATCACTTATTCCTTCATCCAATTCATATGCAACTTCTCCTTCTAGGTTTCGCCTAATTTCTTGAACTCCCTGCTCTAGAAGCGTTGCATGTTCTTCGTAGCTCATAGCCCTAAACCTGGTTCCTCAACGATCATCTTTCCATGAAGCCACCACATTCTAGTCTTGATCATTTTTAGTAAAAATTTCATCCTCGAACTGGTCATGGGCATATGGCCAACAGGATGATACCTAGGACGTATGTTGTAGAACCAATCCCTTGGGATTGTGTTTGTGAAATCGTCCAGTTTGGAATCGAAATTCCAATTGACCTAGCCCGAGTTGTTTAGCATGCGCGATATCTTTGACCATGCAGAATTTGATATGAAACCCATACGGTATGAAAGTTTTCTTCTTGTCTTTTACTAAAGTTGCATTGTATCCTTGTAGGATGGTTTGATAGAAAATTTCTCCTAACACTAACTAGTCGGGAACATAAATGGGTAATAAGTGGGGTGCCCCTGTGGCACCAGAAACCCTGATGTAGGTTTCTTGTTCCTCCAAATACCAATGGCCAATTTTGGCTATAACCTTCTTTGCTTCATCTGACAATCTAGGGCATTCTTTCCTGAAGAGAAAGAAGTAAATGCATGCAATAAATTGATCACAGATAACAACATAGGATTTCTTGTACCTATTTTCCCATTAGATGTTGAAGTATACATGGACCACGAGCTCTAAAGAGTGCCAATTCAGATTCATCCTAGCAAAAGCGTTCCTAGCGTAGATGGCCTCTAGTAGATACGAGGCCATGTAGAAGGTGGGGGTATCTCCATCCTTCAGCTCCTGAACCTGTCTTATGCAGGTGCTCAATTGTTTGGATATGATGGCACCCCAATTGAAGCCTGTACCTAAAATGGCGATTATAAAATCCAGAGGCATCCAAGCCTCTGAAAATCGGGAACAGTCTTTCTCCCCATGTAACCTGCAAAGTAGAGCCATGAGATATATGTATGGTTCCCTGATATTGGTTGTTGGATACCAGCCAGCAGTCTGGTTGGTGAATTTTTTGTCTTCTCTCCTCCAAGACGACATGATTTTGTTGGTATCATGTGACGCATAGAAACTCAAGACGAAATCAGTGCTCAGTTTTAGCTCAGAATCTTTGAGCTTATAGTAACTCTTAACCTCTGATGGTTGGATGACTCCGATGCATTCTCCATTATCATCATTAATCAAACATTTTTGGGCGTCAGTGTGGTCAATGATCCACTTCAGGAGCTCAATGCAAGGAAATCCTAGAGACCGGCTTGCCACCATGTGCAGATAAGCCTTGTGAATGTTGGGGAGGACCTCATCATCGATCTTCCTTATTTCAGGATCGTTGTGCGGGGTATATTCGAGGGGTTCTTCTTTCTTGATTTTCTTGAAAACTTCTTCCGAGCGAGTAAATTCCATCTTGACTCCAATACTTGCCTCCGTGTCTCCAGAAGCTGGGGGATCGACAAAGGGCTCCTTGGTGATCCTCTTAATGACGGATACTGGCTTGGGAGAAAATTCTAATTGTCTCACAACTGATGGGGAGGAGCCTTCTCCTACTTTTGATTCTTACAGCTTAGGGGCTCTCAACGATTTCCTGGTGGAAGGTTTCTTTGGAGGCATTGTTCCTGCAATTTAAAATGTCATTTGAACATGCGTACAGAGAAGCATTGGGTGCATACATGTAACAATGGAATGCATGAAAACCATTATCAGATACATACCTATCAAACTTGCTAAGAAAATTTCTTAATACTCACTGAACTTTGTGTGTTTCTTCTGGGTTGTTGGCTTCACTCTTCTGTTTGTTTTGAATTTATTGTTGCGCAGAATGGGAGCATGCACAATGACTCGAACAGGATATAACTAGAGAGGTACTACCAGTCATATCAATCAGTTAATACGAGTAATAAATGTAAATTCAAAATAAATTACCCTTGAACTTTTGCAAATAAACCTTTACTGGTTGACGACAGAGGCGTGGGAGAAGATGCATTGTATCAGTGGGTTCAACAGATCCTTTTGATTCATGCACGAATTAGTAAATAATGCACAATATACGAATTAACTACCATCTTTGAATGTGGCGTATCTGACACATATGGAGGTAAAACATCTTGTCGCGTCACATCACTGCGACGTAGAAATCAGGGATTGGTTGTTTACTCCTTACATCTACGCGGTGTTTACTACTACATTTTTCTGTCATAACCGAATGGATCAGTATTCAACGAAATCCTTCCTGAGGTTGTTCGTAGGAAAGAAACGCTTTCATCAGCTGACATCGATGCAGTTCAGTACTCGGCTACTCTGACTTTCCAAACGATTTTCACCACCTTTATCTTTTGCCGATAACGAATTTCTCAAGTGAATCGGGGGGAAATCCTGGGTCATTGATTCATTGAGTAGGAATTAAGTCTCTTTTGAAATTAAGAAGATTCTTTGTTGTACACAAGCAAACTTTTAATTGATTCAATCATGAAACATATGAGATAAGCAAAGGTGTCAGTTTCATACTAAAGTGATAATAGTCCAAGCCGAAGATCGAGTGGTACCCCAAAAAGTAAATGGCCACAAAAAAATTTAGGGTGTGTTGAGTACTCAACAAAAGCTTGGACTAAAATTAAACCAGATGTAAGTCACTTCTGTGTATTTGGCAGTATAGCATGGGCTCACATTCCTGATGAAAAAAGGAAAGCATTGCAACCTAAAAGTGAGAAGTGGATATTTTTTGGTTATTCTGAATATGTCAAAGGTTATAGACTTCTTCAACCACATTTTAATGAAATTATTATTAGAATAGATGTTAAATTTGATGAAAATCTCTTAGCCTGCGAGCCTAATTCGACGATTGTGCCTTCTTCGGCCTGTGAGCCATCTTTTATGTTTGTGCCTTGTTTTGTTCCTATTCTAGTTTCTTCTTTAGATGATGACAGTGAAGATGAAAAACCACCTTTGCCTGCTCACCTTCCTCCGGATGAGTCCATTGAACCTGAACCAGCACCAACACCATCGCTTCCTAGATGGGTCCATTCAACACGAGAAGCAACTAGTGATCTTGTTGGTGATTCTTCAGATCAACGTCAGACATGTTCTAAGTTCCAATGAGCCTCTTCTATTTTGGCTCAAGTTTCAGAGACTCATGATCCAGAGACATTTGCAGAAGCTTCAGGTCATCTAGATTGGGATACAACAATGAATGAAGAGTATCGTTATTTAATGGAAAACAATACTTTGAATCAAGTACCTCTTCTAAAAGGAAGAAAACTTGTCAGATGTAAATGGGTCTACAGAACTAAGTATGCATCAGATGGAAGTGTTGAAAGACACACGGCTCGATTAGTTTCCAAAGTATCTTCCCAAGTTGAAGGAATTGGATGTAATGAAACCTTTTCCCCTATAGCCAAAATGAAATCCATCTACCTTGTTCTTTCCCTTTCTACCTCATATAAATGGAAATTCCATCATATGGATGTTAAATCCACCTTCTTTCATGGGGATTTTCAAGAAGAAATCTACATGTAAAAACCTCCTGGCTATATCCAGAATGACTCTAGCCTTGTTTGTCACCTTAATAAATCTCTTTATGGTCTTAAGCAAGCTCCCTGAACTTGGTATGGCAAAGTGGAAAACTCTCTTATTGACACTGGATTTTCTAGATGCCATTCTCATCCTAATGTATATACCAAGAAAGAAGGAAGCCATCTCATAATACTTGTCCTTTATGTTGATGACCTTATCCTTATTGGTAGTGACTCAAAACTTTTAAACCATGTGAAAACCAACCTTAAGAAGAAATTTGAAATTACAGACTTAGGATTTTTTCACTATTTCCTTGGCCTCCAAGTTTTGCAAACCAATGAATGAAATTTGTTTCCCAGTCTAAGTATGTTTGTGACCTTCTTTGTCACTTTCACATGGAATATTGTAAACCAACCCCTTCTCCCTTCCAGTCTGGAGTCAATATTGTTGCCACCTATACATCTCCCTAAGTTGATGCCACCTTGTATCGTCAGTTAGTTGGTAGCCTCTCATACTTGACTCATACCCATCCTAATTTTTCCTTTGTTGTTGGTATTGTTGCATGGAATGTGTAAACACCCCATGAAAGCCATTGGAAAGAAGCTAAAAGGATACTTTGGTATATCTGGGGTACCGTTAAATTTGGGATCCATTACAATTCAGAGGGGACTCCTTTATTGGTTGGTTTCATTGATTCAGATTGGGTCGATGACCTTGATGATCGGAAGTCTACTGCAGGTTATGTTTTCAAACTTGGTTCAAGACCTGTCACTTAGGCCTATAATAAAAAACATGTTATTGTACTTTTTCAGCAAAAGCAAAGTACCGAGCAATGGTAAATGCAATTCGGGAAGCCTTATGGCTCCAATAGATCCTTCTAGATTTTGGATTCCAACAACAACATCTGACCAACCTTTGGTGCAACAATCAAAGTTCCATCAAGATCGCCAAAGACCTAGTTCAACATCAACGCAACAAAGAAATCGAGCTACACATGCACTTCATTAGAAATCTCATTAATGATCAAGTTATTGAAGAGCTCTTTTTCCCAACAGAATATCAAGTTGCAGACATTTTCACAAATTTTCTTACAGAAGTGAAGTTTTCCAAACTTCGATCTATGTTAAGAGTTCAGGAAGTTTTCATTAATTTGGGATAGGATCTAATGCCTCCTTCCTTCTCCTATTGTGCCACTATTGTAAATCCTTCAATCCTATCCCATGTTGTTCTTAAGAGGGGATGTTAGGATATTTAGACACTTAGGAGTTAGTTAAGATCTACTTTGTCTAATGTGTCGTTAGGTAAAAGTGATTTTCTTAGTGTGTTTCTTTAGTATGCATTAGTATGCATTTGTATTTAGGAAATCCAATAGCAACGATATGTTCCCAACATAGAGTGATCTTACAGTTCATATTCTCCTTGATCTTAACGACTACATTGATTCGTGGCTTAGCACCCAATTGGTCCATGATTTCTATTTAAAGAGCATGGAGGGTCATTTTTCGATGATCGATTGTGATAAAATCTCTTGTAAAATCTCTCTGTAATGTTTTTCTTTTGCATTAATAAATTGATCCAAGTGGTTGTGTTGGCTGGGGTCGTGGATGTTTCTCCATAGGGTTTTTACCACGTTAAAACATCGGTGTGTTTATATTTGATATGGTTGTGTGAGTGGTTACAGAAGGTGTTCTCCCTCTATTGGAATACCTGTGTTGTCGAACAATTTGTGTTGGCCATACTTATGTAGCCTTGCCTAAGTGGCCTTAGAGGTATCTTTAAGAAAACGAATTTTTTTAAGGTGAGATAATTGAACTTTTATGTTGAACAAAAACAAAAACATGTTTAATTGAATTTATTGTGTTCTACCTTCCTCCAACTGGCGATGCATTTCCTCCTTTTCTAATCCTTTTCTCTTTTGAGTCCTCTAAGACAAACTTGCATTCCCTTTGAGTTACAAAATGTTGTTGATAGTTGGGATTTTTTTCCAAGTTAACCCTATATGTATCTTTGAGGCTTTTCAAATATTTACTTTTCAGAGAGATTATTTCATCTTGGTTTAAAATACCACCAAAGAGACCAACCATGAAACCCTAAGATCCTTCTTCAAATGAGAAGGTTGTTGGTTAAATCTTGTGTGAATGGTCGACCCAAAAATATGTAATGACTTCTTATATAAGCACTTCCAAAACATATTATTTCTTGCCAAACTTGTAAATAGATTATCATTAGTATATAAAAAAAGGTGAAAAGGACCACCATTCTATTTCATTATGACAAGTAAATATGTTAATAATTACCCAATATTTTTGGTTGCTTCAATTGAAATATGATTTTGTTTACCATAATATTAGTGGGATATGTTCCTGTGCTACTGACATGTGTCTCTCTAGGAAATCATTAATGCGATGATCCAAGAATGGGGACACTAGGGTTGTCTCTACCAACATATGCATGGTCTATTGTACCATGGGAAGGAGTACCATGTGAGCCAATATATTTTTTGGGAGAAATAGAGGTAGGTGAAGAAGTGATAGAGAAAGGGGACGAGGGAGTGTGGGCATGAGATATAGAGGAAAATAATACAGTGGGTATGTTGGAGATATTTCAGACTCACACCCACTTTTTCATAAGTTTACTAGTCTAACGTTGAGGACGTCATCCATATATGAGATTATTCTCTTAGATGATAATATTCCCCACTAAAATAGGGTGATATATCCTCTGTAGTTTTGTCTCAGTCACACTTCAGTTTGGTCTTGACTCAGTTACACTTCAGTTAGACTAGTGGACTAGATTCATGCATGAAAACCTCAGTTTTATCACCAGGAGGGTGCATATCACATGCATGAGGCTAGGA